>ML804883.1:543955-555049 GCA_009831015.1 Picea engelmannii | reverse complement strand
ATGTGTGACTGATGCTGAATTTTCCATTGTCTATTTCCCTGCATTATTGTGATTATCATTTAGTGTCTCAACAAAAAGTTTAAAAGAAGCATAATTGTTTAAGCACGGTAACAACTGATTCACCCCCCCTCTCAGTTGTCCAACACCTTGTACCTGCTCAATGCCCACCTGGCAGAGCTCTACAGAATCCACAACAGAATTCTGTCTGCAAATGTGTCTCTCATACACATCCTTGCCTCCAAGGTGTTCAACAACCTTGAGGTCTTCACCGAGTTGTTGACTCCAGTTCCTGTGCTGCAGCATGTCTTTGTCTGAACTCGCAGTATTCAGAAATGCACCCTTTGTGCACGGCTATCAGAACTCGCAGTGTTCTATCACACCCTCCTGGCGTGAAGCCTCAAAGACCTTCTATCCCTGAAAATCGAAAACACTTCTGCAGATGCATGATAACAGCATACATTTATACATACGATGGAACACTCACATACATTCATTCAACATAGAATACATGCAGGAAAAACTGCTTCTGTTTATATTAAAATGGCAAATGCCTGTTTGTACAAGGTGTTCCTAAGCACGGCCTGTAACAAGGTCTCGGCTCTTCTCTCTTCTGCTCTCTACTCGCAGATCCTCTCCAACTCTCTTCACTTCCTTTTTTTTTTTTCTTCACAAAATGAGATACTCAGTCTCTTTTACCTGAGGGGGATCTTTGAGCGCTTCCCTCCAACCTACCTACCCTATTCAATTGCATTGAATGGGTTTTCTAGTCCAACATCTGGATATAGATCTCAGCCATACAAACATTAAAGGCCGATCTACCTAATGTCTGCACAAAGGCACGACTTCCCAGCTCAACAACTTAAACATTTAATTACATTCAATTCAGATTTAAATGAGGACTGCGCCTCTCTCTTCAGATTTGAATGCACACGCTCGACATGGCTGGCTGGTTGGTTGGCTGACGTGGAGAGATGCTCCTGCATCACAATCTGACCATCAATTGGAATTTCTGGAAGATTTGTAAAGGTAACGACCATATATTATGTCAACTGGCCGAAGAGCCAACACCCAAAATATACATGGGTTCCTTTCTGCATCTTTCTCTATGATTGAACTGTGATATCCCATCATGACCTATTGTTTGGTATTGAATGCTACCAGGTGTCACACGGAACCATTTCTATGCCATTAGAATTAGAGGTGATTTTGTTACTTGTTTGTATACCCCCAACATTCTATACATATATTCATACTTTTAAATAGTAGAAATTTACCATATCGTAGCTTATTTCCATGAGTTACACACATGAAATTAAGTAGATCATGATTTGTTGGAAAAATAACAATTTTGAATTACCCATGCTATACTCTGATATGATGACTTTTCCAAATATGAGAAATGCCCTGCTATGCAAAAAGACTTGAATTATGGTTGCTTGACTTTTAAAGTTGATCGTTGGCTAATGATCTCTTTGCTAGAGTAAATCAACATCTAATAGGTACTAAAGCATACCATTATCCTATTTCAATTTTGTTGCAAAGCATAAAATCAAGGTTCTTCCATTTTACCTCTATCCATATTCATAATGTGTTGATATGGATGCATTGAATTTGGGGTTGACCACCACATATTGTTCACCCTGTGCAATTTATCAGAGATGGAATATGAAACAATCCATGTCATAAAGCTCATGGATGTTCTCCAAGTAGCAGATCTAATTTTAAATGAGCACGGCTATATGAACCTTGGATGGCTTACAATAATTTGTTTTGGTAATTGACCCTAAAATGAAATCATTCTACCAACTTTCAACCCCATGAACACCCGATTTGAGTTTTATGGATAAGGGATAGGATATGAACCATGTCATGACAATCATGAACAACCTACAAGTGGAAGATTTTAATTTGAAGGGGCATTGATAGGAAAACCAATGACAGATTACCTGAATTTTGGGAATTAGTAGCTATAGGAATTATGGCAACCAGTAGAAATGAGAATTTTGGTAACTACTGAAAATGGGAATTCTAGTAACCACTGAAAAATGCTTTGAATTTTACTTTGACCAATTTCCCTTGAGTGCCTAGTTTTAGTTTGTTTTGATCTAATAGGTGCCAAAGCATGCCCTGAAGCTTGTAAACATCCTTCAAGTGGCAGATTTCAATTTGGAGCTGCACAAATATACAAACCAATGAGGGTGCTATAGAATATGGGTTTCCTGTAACAAAAAATTGTCAACAAATTTAAAATATATTTGTACTTTGAGTAGCTTTTGATGACATCGGTGCTTAACCTCCTTGACATTTGATAATTGTTGAAGCATCCACTTAGTATCTAGATCATTCCCCAACTATTGGATTTGGATTCAGTTTGGTTAGTGTGAAAACCAATGATGGTTATAGGATTTGAGTTTCCTGTAACAACAAAAAATTGCCCCTCCCCCCCCTCCCCACTAAAGGTTGTTTCTGTTCTTGGAAAACAAATTGAAAAATAGGGAAGGGAAAATGAGAGAAACCTAAGGAATCATAAGAGGCATAGGGATTTTTCCAAGTATACTTCTTCTAGCAATAAATTAATTACTGATTAAAGATTGGAAAATAAACATACCTTCACCTACCTGAATCATGGATGCTAAATGAAACAATTTGGAATAAGACATTTGACCTGTTGTAGAATCTGATCTCTATGCTTCTTTCTTCCGATTGGATATATGAATAGAGGATAAAATATGAAACTGGAACCTGTGTACCTTCTTATTGCTAGAAGTAATCTACTAGTGCTGAACTCTTTTTATTTGAAAAAAATGAAAACTACAAACTATTTTTAGTGCTATGAAACCATATAGTCTTCATCCATTCCCAAACCTTGGTACAACTATGTCCATGTGAATAAATGTCCTCGAGTCGAACATGGAAAGAATTTGTTGGATTATTGATCATTAATGAATATCATTAATCAATGAAATCCAACTCACCGTTAATGAAAATGATTGTCAAGGTACCATAGTACATTTTGTCAGGTACAAATATATGTGTTGAAGTTGAGTTACCTCCATAATATGTCAATTAGGAGACATTGATGAATTCCCACTATTGAGAGCGATGAGGCTTGCCATTAATGTATGCAAGTCCATGGGTACTATAATATATCTCTAATATTGATCCCATATAAGGTATTGAAGTCGATGGGACAATATTTGTTTGAAGGAAGGTCTTAAGGAATCCCACATCATCTAACTCAAGCATAGAACAAATTGATATGAAGAACCATAAATTTAATATTTTCACTATCAAACATGAATGTATTTGGTAAAAGGAAAAGGATAGTGAGTTGAATAAACATACAAGTGGGTTGAGTTACTTTATTCATGGGTTAGGGGTGGATGGAGCAGGTAAGTATGCTAAGCTCATGAAGAGAAAATGGGTTGAAATCATGATCTGGTAGTAGTAGTAAGACAAAAAGTTGAAGATTGAATATAAAAACAAATGAAATCTTGGACTTCAATATGCATGGATTGTTAAGCTCAAAAGAAGGAAATATATGAGAATACCATATTGTTGGATGACATATTGAACAATAGGCTTCTTGGAGGTTTCCTTTGGTAGTAATGGCATGATGAATATGACATGACATAGTATGTATTTGACTTCTCTTTGATATTGATCTTCATTTTCATTAGCCTTCATCTTGATCTCGATCCATCTTGAAAAAAATGGTACTCTTGATGTTTTTCATCAACAACTGGAACATTTCTAGCAAGATCCAAGGAAATTGTGTTTTGAACATGGCCTGGATGTCACCTTCATTCACGATTCTTCAAAATTTAATTTTTGAAAACCACTCATCCATCGATTTGACCCCTTGGATCCTTCCAGGAATTACAAAAAATAAGCATTTGCTTGCAATAAAATGTGAGATGATGGGGAAGAAAGGTGAATGGTCTTTATTATTCCAAGAAACATGCAAAATGAATACAAACAATGCAAATAAAAAAAATCCAACAAAGAAAAGTTCAAATTTTTAGATGTTGAGAAGTGTTGGTCCGCTAGAATACTAGGTAGTGTTTTATTGATAAAATATTCATTTGAGGTCTAATTGAAGCGATTACAAGGTCATATTGAAGTGGATTCATAGGGATATATCCAGTATAAATATTTTTTTAAAATTCTTCGAATTGATGTACTAAAAATACGGAGGAACAACCTGCTCACTAGAGTTGTTTATGAATTTCCTCCTATACCAACAATTAGTTATTTGAACCTAGATTTCTCGTTTGATGTCGGATAGATGTGATTCCAATTGGAGATTAAATTAAATTAATTTATCTATCTCCATCAGAGACATTTTTTAATATAAATTTTATTTGATATATCCCAAAACTATTGATGGATAGGCCTAGGAGGCTAAATTTTTGTTACATTGTTTTAGGATAGACAATCACTAATTTGTGAATAACTTTTTCATACGAAGTCCAAATTGAGTGATCCAATTTTTGTATTAAATCAGAATTGAATAAATTTATCCCTTATAAATATGTTTTTAATATGTGGTGATTTTCTACGCTAGATATGATTGTGAACAATCAAGATGCATACTTGACATGATGCATATTTTATGACCAACAATTAATAATTTGGACGTAGATTTTTCATTCGATACCCAATTGAAGTGATTCAAATTAGGTTTGAAATTGGATTCATAGGGAAATCTCCCAGTGAAACATGTTTTAAAAATTATCTCATTTAGTTCCTCAAATCTTGACTGTCCCAACTCTGTTTTGGAGAGTTTTTTGAAGTCAATTTACTACAAAATTTTCAAAAAAATGTGATTTAAGTATGTGAGATTGTTGATGGGTGTAATGATAATGATGTTATAAGTTAAATCCATAAAAATCTCCAATACCCATATTTATATCTTAAATATGGTCTTGATAGATTTGTAGAAAATGTCACTTTATAATGCAAATTTGGACAACAAACAATCAATAGTGTACCTTGAAGTGTTTGATTGTCTTTTTGAAAAGCTCCTATTCTTAATTTTCTTCCTCCTTCAGATACATCCCTTTTCTGATAGATATTCCTGCCAATGGGTTAGTAGTTGGAGTGGTTCTTACTGCACCACAAATATAAATGATTAAAATAATTTAACAAGAAATCTATCTAAGTCTACTCATGCATTCCTAAATTATCATGATTACCAAGTGAGATAAAGACAATATATAATTAGAAATTATATAGTGAATGTGTAGGTTGTTACCTCTCATCTTACCATCTCTATTTCCTTGTATGCAAAATGCTTTCTAAATTATGAAAAATGCAAGAAACTACAAATTACCCAATTCATTTAGCATTTCTCCAGCAACGACGCCAAAAATTTCAAGCGATTTATATGTCTAAATATTGTTACATTTAGTTATAAATATAGAAGATCGTAAACTTGTGAAATGAAAGAACAATATGTGAAGAATTAGATTATTTGCAGTATGACCTACCTAAAATGCCCATGGAAAATAAATGACGATAAATAAATTTGACTGTCGAAATGAAACACACTTGTATGAAATTAAAAGCTAATTCAACAACTCTTGGTGAGGATCATGTACTTGGGCATTGTTCTTACTACTGGGATATTGTTGTCACCATTTATCTCTTTTCTAATCCTAGACTTTCCAAGTTTCCAAATATCATCATTCCATTGTTGGCTAATTAGGAAACACACCACACCTTGTGGGAAAATAAATCATACTTATGAAAATAAATAAATGGAATTAAATGACATCCTACATTAAGCAACACTTTATTCTCTAGTCTTGGGCCCTTGATGTCATAGAACAAAATTATACTACTAATCTATAACATAAATAAACTAAATCAAAACATACTATTTATAGAACTAGAGAATGAAAAACTTTATGAAGAGAAATATCAAAAGTATTTATTCTATTCCATCATAATTTTGACATATGCTCCTATTGATCCTAAAATATGCTAAGTTATAAACTCTCTCTCTCTCTCTCTCTCTCTCTCTCTCTCTCTTGTATATCCATTCCTACACTTAGAAAAAAATGCAATTTCTAGCGGAATCGTGAGTCACATTGTAATTTTCGCTACTTTCAAAGTGCACCTTCCTATTCCGCTCTCACCAAAATCCACTATACTCACCCATACTTAGAATTTTCTTCAAATGTTTCACGGTTTTGCACTCTTTGTCTCCTAAGTCTAATTCTCTGTTGTCATCAAAATGCACATTAATCTTCCACCACCCTTATTTTACACTATACTTAGAATCTTTTTCTTTATTACAGGTTGATTGTTTTTTCATCTCATATTTAAAGCTCCGTCCATCTGCTTCTTGACACTTAGTCATTTTCAATAATTTTTATCGTGGGTTGCGAGGTTCAGTCTTGTCTCGTAATCTATTTATATTTCTTCGTTGCTCCGCTACTCTGCGGTGAATGCTCATATTATTGTTAGTTCCCCATGTAACATTAAATACTAAATATGACATAAAACAACAAGTGATTAAGTATCAAAGGCCACATTAAATGGTGATTTTCTTGGGGCCTTCCTTAATAAATAAAAATTAATTTTTCCTTGATCATTCTTTCGAAAGAAGAGATTTAAGCTTTATTATGAAAAAATAATTTCTTTGATATTTTTTGTATCTCTCCCACTCCCGACCAAACCTATCATATGCAGTGGGAGCAGTCTCCAGGTGCATGCACGATATGCATGAGTTACACTGGAAGGATACAAAACATATCCTTTGGTATGTCTAGTTTGAGATATGACCTGAAAGATTAAATTATGTAGACACTAATACATATATTCACTGTTTTGTGCCAGAGTTGTTTTTCATTATTTCAGTAGATGGTACAAACATAGATATAACACTAGATAGAGTTCTTCTAGATAGTAATGCTAACACCTTTATCTATTTAAGATAGTATCCTGATTTCAGCTCCATATGTAATAGCCTCGGCATGGTTAATGCTTTTGCAAGACTCTTTTGCAATAAGTATATCAAGGTACTTTAACAGAGTTATAGTTTGAATGGACTTGTCTAGATGATAGGCCCATATTAACCCTTTCTGCATCAATGACCACTCCATAACACATTGTGACCATATTGGTCTTCTTGAAATCAATGCCAATACTAGATTACTATGTCCAACATTCTCCCCCTTTGGCATTGATGGCAACACCATAAAACTTTTTATTTTAATATTTTTTTCTCTCCCCCTTTGACAACAATGACAAAGGGGATATTTCTTTTCTCCCTTTGAAGTGATGATCCCCATGAGGTAATGGTCCCTCTATCCATATATTTGTTTATGCAATTTTAATGAGGTATGGAGGTTACCCCTAACTTTTGTCTTAGATTTTCAAATGTACTTCTAGGTAAGGGTTTTATAAAAATGTGTGCAATTTGTTCTTTTGTGTTTACATATTCTACTTTCACCAAGTTTTGAGCAACCTGATCTCTTAAGAAATGATATTTTATTGGGATATGATTGGTCCTAGAGTGAATTACAAGATTCTTAGAGATATTTATGGCACTAGTGTTATCACAGTTAATAGTGATGGGATGATCATATTTCACTTGTAAATATTCTAGAGTATGTTTCATCCAGTTTACTTGTGTGTAGCAAGATACATCAACAATGTATTATGCTTCTGTTGTAGAGAGTGATATAGATGTTTGTTTCTTGCCTAGCCATGCCACCAGACATTTTCCTAGAAAAAATGCTCCTCCACTAGTGATTTTCCTATCATCTACACTACCAACCCAATCTGCATCAGTGTATGCATTCAATGTAAAGTCTTTTTTCTTTGGATACCATAACCCAAAATCCGAGGTAGCTTCAAGATATCTGGATATCCTTTTTACTGCCTTTTAGTGAGATTCTTTAGGTGCAGATTGAAATATACCCACCAGTCCTACAACCTGCATGATTTTAGGTCTTCTTGTTGTTGTATATAACAAACTTCCAACCATTGACCTGTACATAGTTTGGTCTACTTTTGGTGAGTCATCTTCTAGGATTAGCTTGCATCATGTGACCATGGGAGTGCACATAGGTTTACTGTATTCCATTTGGAATTTACTTAACATTTCTTTGACATATTTAGATTGAGAAATTAATATTCCTTTATATGTTTGAGTGACTTGTAAACCTAGGAAGAAGGTCAGTTGTCCTAGAATAAACATCTCAAAATATTCTTGCATTTATGTTGCAAATTGTTTTCTTAGTATGGTAATATTACTTCCAAATATGATATCATATACATATACCACCACAACAATCATATCTTGATCCTCAATTTTGATATATAGGTTGTTTTCAGTAGTCCCTCTCATATATCCTTGATTTTGTAGACACTGATCAAGTCTTGAGAACCATGCTCTAGGGGCTTGTTTAGGACCATACAGAGCCTTCTTTAGTTTGCACACATAGTTCTAATTTTCTGTTAATATGAATCATTTTGGTTTCTCAATATAGACTTCTTCTTCTAATGTTCCATTCATAAATGCTGACTTGACATCCATTTGATAATTTTTGAAGTTTCTGAAGCATGCAAATGCCAAGATTATTCTAATATCCTCTAGTCTTGCTACTGGGGAAAAAGTCTCTTCAAATTCAATACCTTCTACTTGGGAATATCCCTTCCATACTAATTTGGATTTGATCTTTATGATCTATCCATTTTCATTGAGTTTGTTTTTGAATATCCACTTGGCTCCTACCACATTCTTGTCCTTGGGTCTAAGGGCAAGTTCCCATGTATGATTTTTCTCAATTTGATCAAGTTCTTCGTTAATTGATTTTATCCAGTCTTCACTCTTGCTGGCTTCTGCAAAATTTTTGGGTTCTATTATTGAAATCATTTCCTATTCAGAATCAAATCTAAGTTTCCTTCTTGTTTCTACACCTCAATCTTTATCCCCTATAATCCGATTTTCAGGGTGATTATTTTGAACTCTTTTTGATGGTGCTTTTGGAAAGGGTGTTTCTTCCTCATACTTCTCTTCATCAGTTTGTGGTTCATTTTCTTCAATATCTTATTCATTTTGTGACTCACCATTTTCTTTATCATCACTGGTTCTTCTCCATTCATCAATTTTTTATTCATCTTGAGATTTGATTTTTCTCAATTTTAGATCATCTATTTTCACATTTGCACTTTCCACTATTTTGTGCAATCTTAGATTATAACACTTGTAAGATTTTTTGTTAGGTGAATATCCCATAAATATACCTTCATCTGATTTAGAGTGAAATTTCCCTAGATTATATCCATCCCTCTTGATGTAACACTTACTTCCAAAGACTCTGAAACGTTTCACAAATGCTGGTCTTCCAAACCACAATTCATAAGGTGTTTTCTCATGGTTAGCTCTAAGTTGTGTTGGGTTAAGTATGTGGAATGTTGTATATATTGCATCTCTCCAAAAATTTTCTGGAAGATTGGCTTCATTCAACATAGTTCTTGTAATTTATTGAACATTTATGTTTTTCCTCTCAACAACTCCATTCCGTTGAGGAGTTTTTGGAGCTGAGAATTGTCTCTTGATTCCATGATCTTTATAAAACTTATTGAATTATTTAGAGGTAAATTCCCCTCCATTATCTAATCTTAAACATTTGATTTTGAGATCTATTTCATTCTCTACTTAAGTATTGAATCCTTTAAACTTTTCAAATGCCTCATATTTTTCCTTGAGAAAATATACCCAGGTCATCCTCATGTAGTCATCAATGATCAAAATAAAGTAGTGTTCCCCTTGTATGCTCCTATTCTTAGAGGGCCCACAGAGGTCAGTGTGAACAATATCCAAGGGTTTTGATGTAGAATTATCTTTTGTGTTGAATCTAACTCTTGTCTTCTTCCTTAATTGACAATGTTTGAAAACAAGATCTGAGGGTTTGATGACTTTTGGCATGTCTTAAACAACTCTCTTTTTACTAGCTTTGATCAGGTTATCAAATCTCAAGTGTCCCATCCTTTTGTGCCATAGCCAACTTTCATCTACTTGACTCATATGTCATTCTTCTTCTTCCTTAATATCTAATATATACACATTGCTTGAGGTTCTTGGTGCAATAACAACTAATTTTCCTGATCCTTCTTCTCTTATTTCACATTTTTGGGAGTAAAAAATGAGTATATGTCCCTGATAAAAAGTTTGGCTTAAACTGAGTAGATTAGGTTTTAAATTTTCTACTAGCAACACATTTTTTGCTTTATTTTTCTTGTTTCCTAAAGAAACTATGCCTTTTCCTAGTATTTTTGCAGATATATTATCTCCAAAAGTGACTTTACCTTTATCCTTCTTTGTTAGAGTGAGAAATTTGTCTTTATCTCTTGTCATATGGTTTTAGCATCCACTATCAATATACCATTGGCACTTTTGTTCTTTGCATACAAAGCCACTTTACATTCTGTTACTTTTCTTCTATATGATTTTCTTTCCATATCTTCTTATTTTGTTTGTTAGGGTTGCTTATCTTCAAGGATTGCATTAGTAATCTACATTCACTGGTTTTATGGCCATAGTTGTTGCACTTGTGGCATTCAACATTTTACTTTTGTAAAGGAGAGAATGAATTACAATTTATTTTCTCTATATCATTCTTGTTGTTCTTACATCTTTGTACATTTTTTGATTTGTATTTTCTATAGGATTTACAATGTACTACTTTGTGTCCAAAGTTGTTGCATGAATAACAATGTGCAAGATACCAGATATATAAAATATGCAGAACATAAATAAAATGCTAGAAATGGCAGAATAACAGTAAAATATCTAGCATAATCTTCACAATAACACAGAAATGATATAAGAATAGCAATAGAAATAACACTTTGATTCAGAAAGCAATGTTCACAGGCCTCTTCAAGGGGGCAACCTCTAATCGAGCAGTGTTATGTTACAATAATCTTCAATCTAGGGTTTTCATACCCTCGACCCTTATTTATACTAAATATGTCTATTAAGAGAAACATCTAGAGGAAGATCCTTCTAGAAGCAGAAGCTTCTATTAGGTCTTCTTACATCCGCCTTATTCTATTTTATTGAAAGGCCTTATT
>ML804883.1:510410-538139 GCA_009831015.1 Picea engelmannii | reverse complement strand
TCTTTAATGGTGCCATCTTCATCTTGTTATCTTCTCTTTTAAGGGATTTCTAAGAGCATCTGCATAACTGATTGACTTTTTATCAGTTTTATGTGTAGTAGAGGTTGAATTTTGATTATATCTCAATCATGTTCTATCATTTGATGATCTTTGGCTATTAAGAATATCATTCAAAATATTTGAACTATTCTCAAAATTTGACTGGTGATTTCCTCTTTCTAGTTCTCCTTTCAACTGACTAATTTCATCCTCTAGCTTCTTACAAACTTGTTGTTTTTCCTTGAATTGTTCATTCAATATTTATTTATTTCTTTTGACTTCTTGAAGCTGAGTTTTCAAATCAATGATGATTTTCTCTGATTCTTTTATGGGTTTTGAAACTTCCTTTTCTCTTGTTTGTTATGCTTGTTCAAATTCTAGTAGTTGTCTTCTTAACAACTTGTTCTTCTTTTTATACTTTCTGAGTTCATCCGGGGCACTGATCATTTCTTCTTTAAGATCTAATTCTCCTTCAACCTCATATTTTTCTTCTTCAATCTCAAAGGTATTTTTAGTGTGATTATTTTGGGTTTCTATACCCATAAATAGGTGCTCAGATTCCTCTTCCTCTTCACTTTCGTCATATGAGTTGCTATCCTCTTTAGTATAAAATGTCTTCTTCTTTTTATAGACCTTCCTTTTGTCTTTGGTTTTTCTCTTCTTTTGTTCTTTGAAATTTATTTCATCATCACTTTCTTCTTGTTTTGGATAGGGACATTTGGAAGCAAAAGGTCCAATCTTTCCACATTTAAAGCATATTAGAGGAAACTTTCCCTTGTATTTACCAATTTCTTTCTTGAGTTTCTTCATGAATTTATCTATTTCTTCATCCGATATCCTTGAATGATCTTCATTAGACACTTGATCCTACTTCTTCTTTGATTTTGATTCCCTTAAGTCCATTTCTCCTTTTGCTGGTCTCTCTTTCCCTATTCTCATCTCATATGTTGTGAGGATCCCGTGTAATTAATCCATTGTGAGATTAACAAGGTCTGGTCTGTCTTCATGAGTAGAAATCTTGGCATCATACCTCATGGGTAATGATCTCAAGATATTTTGGACAATGGGTTGATATTTGAGTTCTTCTCCTAATTCTCTGATTGAGTTGACCACTTCATCTACTCTCTAAAGATATTCTACTATGTTTTCTTCTTATTTCATTTTCAAGTTTTCATATTGTGTTCTGTAGGTTTGTAGTTTGGCCTTTTTGACCTTGCTATTTCCTTCATATATGACCTTTATTTTGTCTTAGATTTATTTTGCTGACTTACAATGCATTAATTTCACAAATATAGGATTGACTAATCCTCCCAGGATGGTATTGACTGCTATTTCATTATCATTGCAAATCTTCTTTCTATCTATGTCTGTGGGAGGAGTAGTAGGTGTGGTGTACCCATCTACTATAGATTTCCAGACATCACAACCCAGAGACATTAGATATATTTTCATCCTCACACTCCAAAATGCATAATCGCCCCTTTTGAACAGAGGTGCTCTGTTGGAAGACATTCCCTCATGATGATCCATTGGATTATGCAGAATCTACCTTCAATTTATTAGACTGTGCTGAAGGCACCAACTCTGATACTAATTGTTTTAATGTAGTTCAATACTGAGAGGGGGGGTGAATCAATATTGATAAATTTAACAATTTTTATATAATTATTTATTAACTTTATTGATAAAAAAGAAACTTTAGTAAATAACATAATTAAGTATAAAATTAAATTACAAATTACAAGTTTTATATAAATATTGATTTAGAACACCAACTCTAGGAGACAACAATTCCCTTGTTACAGGGCACCAACCCTAGGAAGCTCCAACTCCCCCTTTGTTTCAGGGATCCAACCCTAGGAAGCACTAACTCCCCTGTTTTAGGGAATCAACCTTAGGAAGCACCAAATCCCTTGTTTTAGGGAACCAACCCCAGGAAGCACCAACTCCTTGTCTTTAAACTTTATTTATCAAAGGATACTAATCTTTCCTTTCTCCTCCCTTCCACACTCACTTCATAAGTATCTTCGTCTTCTTTCATGGACTCTGCACTTGCTTCTGATCTTCTAATGTGGACCACAAATACACTTTTTTCCCATCATATATTTTCATTTATATAGTCTTCTAAAGGGTGTGTCTTTGAACCAATGTGTCTTTTGATAATTAAACATTGCACCCTTTTGTTTAAGTAATACTAATGTTATTTTTAACAATACATTTTCTTTATTTATTATTATCTTTAATTAATCGGGTGACCTTGGTTCCTCTTTAATATATCTTTAATAAGTATTAACTTAAGACTCATATTCTCCATTGGCACTGGTAATCCATGCACTATTTCATGGGATGTTTTCCTCTCAACAGTGTCAAATTTTGATCTTTTAATTTGTTTTCTAATGCATTTTCTGTATTTAAATAATTTGGATCAATCACGACAAAATCTAGATCCTATCTATTTCAACATGCCTTCACAACAGAGGAAAAACTCATCATGTAACGCTACTTTTTCTGTTACCAAGGCTTAATCGCTCTGATACCAAATTGTAACACCACTTTTTACATAACTCATACATGCATTATATAATCCACATGCATTTAAGAAAGAAATACATTTAAGCTCCGAGTAAGCATAAGAATTATTACTAACATAAATAATCCATGGCAATAACATTAATCCAAATGCACAACAGAATACATGATAATTATAGTACATACAGAAATGTAATTAGAACACCATCTAGTACTTATCTTTGAAACTGTGGTAATTCCACCAATCATGTGCAGGCCTTCGATGAACCTCCTAGCCTTAGACCATGCTTCTCATCAAGCTCAGCAAGGAGTCACCCCCTAGCTGGGACTAAGCTCCGCCCCAAGGGAAGGAATCCTAGGCTAGGCTGAGGTTACAGGGAAAACACACAGTCACAAGGAAGGGATTCTCTCCCAGGAACCCCTCATACCCATTGCCCACAGAATCTCCTTCCCCACATGCCTATTCCACCCCAAGAGTATAAACCTTCTTTGTCACCTAGACAGTCCTTAGGCTACTAACCTCCCTTGCCTTGGTTTTCAGCAACAGACTGGACCAGAAGTCTCAGAGCTCTGTGGCAGCTACAGGGTTTCTTCCAGGAGTTCTCTTCCTTATCTGCACACTCTCTCACTTAGAGAGAGTCACTCACAGGCCAAACAACCTATTCTTCCAATTCAACCACCTCTCTCACAAGAGAGAGTGTTGTACAAACCAACCAACAAGCCATACATAGTCCAGCACTGCATGGCCACAATAGCCAACGGGGAAAACAAGCACAGGCTTTCCAATAGGCTCAACAATGACGGAATGGTCTTGCAGTTATGGCTTGGGGACAAAGATTCCATATCCAGGCTTGATCTGTTTAGGCAGAGGATGTCTCGGCTTTCCCAAAATCAACAAAGACTTTTCCCATGGTTTCAGAATGACATGAGGTCAGACGAGGTGTACCGTTCAGAAGATACACCAGGGTATTCTTGCAGAGGTCAAACCATTCACATTCATATGGTCGGGTAGAGTGGAGGAGGAACCCCCATCACGGCTCAACTCAACAGTTTTATCTACATGTGCTTGGGTTGACACTTGTCACCCGTGAAGCTGCATGCTTCCATCAGCGTGCATTCCTTCCACCATTTGGAAGTCACATGTCATTCCAAAAGAACTTAGGGTAAAAACATAATATTCACATGTCTTTCAGAATAATATTAAAATATTATTCCCCAAGGCTTAATCCCCTAGGCTTAGCACTTATCCCCTTTTCCCACTTTCCAGCCCCTAATTCCTTGCCCACTCTATGGAAGCTTAGTCCCCCATCACTCATTCATTGTGGTTAGTCTGCACGCGACAATGTGTATATTTTATTAATGTGTTGCATACATACAGGTACAAAATCAGGCCCTTGGCCTCCAACCCTTAGGCTCTCTGGCCTAACAATCACATAAGCCCATTGGATTATACAAACTTGGCTCACCAGCGTATAACACATATTTACAATTCATTTCATACATCATACTTACAAAGGGCTCAATCTTGGGGACACTACAATCCCCCTCCCCTTATTTATGCATTGTCTTCAGTGCAACCTTACACTGTCTCTGCAAGCTTTTCAAAATTTTCAAAAATATGCGGGTACTCTGCCCGCATAGCATCTGCATGCTCCCATGTCACATCCTCAGGACCGTACCAGGTCCACTGGACATTTACAAGATCTATAGCTCGATTCCAGAGTTGTTTTCTTTTCCTGTCCAATATGCGTACATGATGCACTTGCAGGACACCTTCTGGTTCCACCTGAATCACATTCCATTCGATGAAATGATTAGCATTAGGTATATATTTCTTAAGAAGTGAAACATGAAACACATTATGTACAGTCATAGATGCAGGTAATGCAAGCATGTATGCAACTGGCCCAATCCTTTCCAGGATTTCAAATGGCCCACAAAATCTTGCTGCCAACTTGGCGCAACTTCCCAACCTCAGGGAACTCCTGTTAGTTCTCACTTTCAGGAAAACATGGTCACCCAATTTGAATTCTTTGTGGGTTTTGTTACTGTCAGCGTAACTTTTCTGCCTGTCCTCGACAGCTTTTAGATTCTGTTTAATTCTTATCATTTGGTCTTCCATCTCTTTGAGCAGCTCAGGCCCAACTACTGCTCTATCAACTGGATTATCCCAGCTCACTGGAGTGTTGCAATTTCTTCCATAAAGTGCTTTGAATGGGCTCATCTTCAACGATGTATGATACCCATTATTGTAGGCTAATTCTACCAAATGTAGGTAGTCTTCTCACCTTGACGGTTTATCCATCACATACATTCTCAGTATGTCTTCTATTACTCTGTTCACTCTTTCTGTCTGACCATCAGACTCAGGATGATATGCTATACTAAAGTTCAGATTCATCCCGAATCCCTTAAACATTCCTTTCCAGAAATTCGAGGTGAATTTCGGGTCCCTAACAAACACAATTGTCTTAGGAATTCCGTGCAATCGTAGCACTTCTTTTAAGAAGATATCAACAACATCTGCTACCTTCTGAGTGGTTTTCAGTGGAATAAAATGGGCATCATTTGTAAGCTTGTCCACCACCACCATGATTGAATCATGTTGCTTGCTTGTTCTGGGAAATCCTGTGATAAAATCCATTTTCACCACTTCCCATTTCCACTCAGGAATGGGTAAAGGTTGTAGCAACCCTACTGGGTGCCTATGCTCAGCCTTAAATTTTTGGCACTCCATACATCTGGCGATGTATTCGATGATTTATTTCTTCATACCCGACCAGGAGTAATGGATTTTGATTGCTGCCACAATCTTTTGATATCTAGGATGCCCAACATAAGCCACACTATGCATTTCTTTTAGAATTGCCAGCTTCAATTCTCAGACATTGGGTACATACACTCTGTTTTTATATAGAAGTAAGTCATCAGTTCCCAAGGTGTAACTTCCTTGGGTCTGTGGTATCTCACGCTGTTGTAGCTTTGCTACCAGACCTCTGTACTGCAAATCAACATTTGCAACTTCCAAAATTCTGTCCTTAATCTCAGTCCTGTACATGCTAAGGGATGTAACATGTAATTCGTGCACTTTTCTGCTGAGTACATCAGCCACCTTATTTTATTTCCCTTTGATATGCTTGATATCAAAGTCATATTCACACAGAAAATCCAACCATCTGGTTTTCCTGGCATTTAAAGTCGACTAATCAAATAAATACTTCAGACCATTGTGGTCTACTCTCAATTCAAATCTCCTTCCCATGAGGTAATGTCTCCATTTCCTCAATGCGTGGACAATTGCTGCCATCTCTAAATTGTGAGTGGCATAATTCCTTTCATGCTCTTTCATCTTTCAGGACTCATAACAGATTACAAATCCCTCTTGACTGAGAACTCCTCCCAGTCCCTCCTTACATGCATATGTTCACACCACAAAATCCATATTTGGATTTGCAATCTTCAGGATTGGAGCGCTGGTTAACAACTGCTTCAATCACTGGAAATTGCTCTCACACTCTTCAGTCCACTGAAAATTCATCTCCTTCCTTTGCAAGGAAGTAATAGGGTGAGTTATCTTTGAGAATCCTGCTATAAACCTTCTGTAATAGCCTACCAGACCCATAAAAGATCTAACTTCCACCACATTCCTTGGCGCTGACCATTCTTGGATGGCCTCAACCTTTTTAGGATCCACAACAATCCCCTCTTCTGAAATAATATGTCCCAAGTAATGGATCTGCCTTTGATAAAATGAGCATTTGCTTAGCTTGGCATATAGTTGTTGTTCTCTCAACACTTGCAGAACCATTCTCAAGTGTTGTTCATGCTCTTCCTTTGACTTGGAATACACCAAGATGTCATACATGAAGACTATGACAAACTTGTCTAAATAGTCCCTGAATACACCATTCATTAAGCACATGAAAACAACAGGTGCGTTTGTCAGTCCAAATGGCACCACTGTGAATTCATAATGACCATAACTTGTTCTAAAGGCGGTCCTGCATATGTCCTCATCCTTTATTCTTACTTGGTGATATCCCGATCTGAGATCTATCTTCGAAAATATTCTCACACCCTTCAACTGATCGAAAAGATCATCAATCCTTGGTAGAGGATAGTTGTTCTTGACAATTACCTTATTCAACTGCCATAAATCAATGCACAGCCTCAACGTCCCCTCCTTCTTCTTCACGAATAGGACCAGGGAACCCCAAGGTGACATGCTTGGGTGAATGTACCCTTTCTTCAAAAGCTCTTCAAGCTGCAATTACAAATCTTTCAGCTCTGGCATACTCATTCTATAAGGAGCCTTCAAAACTGGAGTTGCTCCAGGCATCAAATTTATAGAAAAATCGATGTCCCTTTTTGGAGGTAGTCCAGGTATCTCCTGAAATATGTCTTTGAACTTTGTGAGTACCTCAGGGTATCCAATATTTGAGACTGCATCTCTGGATGCTTCTTCCACACGAGCTACAAATAATTGATATCCTTTCCTGTAGCACTTCTTCAGCTCCATGGCTGAGATTTCTTTGACAACCACAGCTCTAGGAATTCCTTGGACTATTTTCTGATTTCCCTCTTTGTCTAGGCATGTAAACCTCTTGTTATGATAGTCCAGGAGGGCATGGTGCTGGTCCAACCAGTCCATCCCAATTAAGAATTCATAAGATCCTAAAGGCAAAATATTCAATTCAAACTTAGTGCTCAATCCTTTCATGTCCATTGAACAAGACTTAACCAATTCAGTGACCTTCCTCTTGGTCCCTGTATCCAACTGCACTAACCAAGACTTTTCATGTTTTCTTCTTGATAAATGCAGAATTTCTACCACCCTACGATCTACATAACTATGGCTAGCCCCTGAATCAATTAAAATAATGAGTGGTCGGTTGTTAATCATACCTTCCACTTCAATCATGTGCGATTGAAATTCTGCTTTCTTGTTGTCCAGGGCTGCGTAAATCCTTGGCATTCAACTACCCATATCCTCCATTGTATCAGCTTGCTGAACATTGTGGACGGTTCTCGCTTTATCTTTTCTATGGGGGCAGTCTCTATACCTATGGTTCCCTTTATAACCCCAACACTCCATAGGTGACGGTCTGGGCATTTGCTCACTCACTTCAGCCTTCCTGGGCTCTCTAAAAGATGACTGTCCCTGAGGACTGTTTCTAAAAAAGGGAGGCTTGTTTCCCTTCTACCTATGTTCCTTCTTAAACCTGTTCTGGTCATCCCAAGCCTTCCGAAAGGTAGGCTTTTCTCTTTGTTGTTCATACAAGAATTTGACCCTTCTTATTGTTTCTTCCATAGTCTTAGGATCCTCATACTGAATCTTATCATCGATGGAAGGTGGCAGTCCACTTAGATACCTCTGAATCTTGATAGTCTCATCTTTGATGAATGGAACATACTTCAGCAGTTCTAAGAAACTTCGTTCATACTCATCAATGGTCATGCTGCCTAGCTTGAGTTCAAAGAACTCCTTCATCTTTCTGTCATAATATCTTTTGGTTAGGTATTTCTTCTTGAAATACCTCTTAAACTCCTTCCAAGTGATATCTTTCTCTCTGATGTGCTGCACTTGCACAAATGTATCACACCACATGGATGCTTTTCCTTTTAGTTGGTACATCACAATTCTTCCTTCTGCATGTGCAGAATAATTCTGCAGTTGGAAATATTTCTTCATGCCAATAAACCATGTCTCGGCATCTTCCTCCTTCTTATGTTCTCCATCAAACGTTGGAGGCTTGATATTGTTCATCTCCCCTTTCAATTCATCCTTTCCAGATTTTCGGTGTTTTTTGGTAGGGGACGAGCTTGAACTACTATGTGTTTCCCTTCCAGAATTCTTCGGGGAGAGACGGTAATGTCTGCTACCACTCCTCGATCTTCTTCTCCTCTTAGGGGTTTTGAAACTTCTTGATTTGCTTGTGTCACTCTCTTTTTCCAATCTCTTTTCTATTCTTTCCAGGCTCTTCAACATTTTTAAGTTGAATTCACCCTGCCGATCCCTGATTTTCATGAGCTTTCGGCTATCAGCTCGGTGAGCCTGGGCATCTTTCTGCAATTTTTCAATGAGTTTCATCATACGTCCTTCTTTATCTATCTCTTTTCCATGCCCATTAGAGTTTGTTCCTTTGACTCCCAAGTTGACATCCTTTCCTTCTCTTTCGTCCTCTAAAATGGAGGCACTCCACACCTCTTCCATTTCCTTACTGGGTGTCTATTCTTGGCTATCATGACACTCGTTGAACTCTGCACACACAAGGTGCAATCAATCCTAAGTTTGTCAGGCCCCTAAACCTTTAATAAAATCACAATAATCATAAACCAACGTGAGTGAGAGACATTTGACTTCACAAGGTTTTCTGAGCTCTGTCGGCTCTGCAATTTTTGGGACTTCAGGTTTTCGGTACTCGGGAGTTCACTATGCAGTAACTCCTAAATTCTTGTCGCTACAATCCCCGAAATCCAAAATTTCAGGTTCCTTGCTCTTCGGGCCCATAGCACAGCTATCGCCCTTAGAACCTGTTACGGTTCTTCAGTCTCCGATGGCTTCAGGACTTCGGGACTTCAGGTTTCGGGGTTTTGGTTCTTGAGACTTCTAGACTCGCTTTCCTTTCCAACCCCCGACTTTCAAAATTCTGATTTACTTTATTCTCCAGACCCACAGCACAGCTGTCGCCCTTAACCACAGTGGCATGTGGCACATTTCGGAGGGTCCACATCACCATCAGTGACGTTATCGGGTCCCACCACCCTTCGCCTGTCTTCTCGACTCACTGGCATGTGGTACACATTCATGCGCCCGCATCCATTCCAAGCAAAAACCAACGGTTAGACTCCTTCCTCAGATCTATGGCACAGATCTTTTCAGCGTTTTGGGGTTTCGAGCATCGGGAGTTCATGCATCCCACAACTTGAACTTCTGTTTGCTGAAATCCTGAATTATGGTTTACTCTTCCACTTTGATCTGACGGTCAAATCCTCTCCTACGATATATGGTGTAGATCGTTTCGGGAATCTGTGTTTCGCTAACTCGCGACTTGCGAACACAATGGTCTTCCTTTTTGGTTTCTTGGGTGCCAAAACGCCATCCAGTAGCCACGTGGTTTCCCCGATGGACGGTCCTGACGAATTTCAGGATTCTGCGTATCGCAATTTCCACGTTCATGTGAAACTCCAAAGGGTCTTTAAACCCTGTGCACATTCCCAGATCTGACAGTCACAAGGGTTCACCTTCCCTTCCGAACAGATCCTAAGGCTCCAACACTTCTGGTGTGGAGTCCTCTCTCCCTGTGGCCATATACCACACCGTCTGCGGTTTCACAACACCGCTATACCTCCTGAGCTTGTAAGCATTACAAGTAACTCCTTGACACATCTGGAGCATTCCAGGGTCTGAAATTGGTCCTCCAGACACAATTTCTCCTCACACCCTCGGTCCAAAGACCACTCAACTAGCCCATATAGGCTTAGTGTTGAAACCTTGGTTCTGATACCAAATTGTAATGCTACTTTTTCTATTACCAAGGCTTAATCTCTCTGATACCACATTGTAACACCACTTTTTACATAACTCATACATGCATTATATAATCCACATGCATTTAAGCAAGAAATAAATTTAAGCTATGAGTAAGCATAAGAATTATTACTAACATAAGTAATCCATGACAATAACATTAATCCATATGCACATCAGAATACATGATAATTACAGTACACAGGGATACATAAATGTAATTAGAACATCATCTGGTACTTATCTTTGAAACTGTGGTAGTTCCACCAACCACGTGCAGGCCTTCCATGAACCTTCTAGCCTTAGACCACGCTGCTCATCAAGCTCAGCAGTGAGTCAACCCTGAGCTGGGAGTAAGCTCCACCCCAAGGCAAGGAATCCTAGGCTAGGCTGAGGTTACAGGGAAAACACACGGTCACAAGGAAGGGATTCTCTCCCAGGAACCCCTCATATCCACTGCCCACAGACTCTCCTTCCCCACATGCTTGTTCCACCCCAGGAGTATAAACCTTCTCTGTCACCTAGACAGTCCTTAGGCTGCTAACCTCCCTTGCCTTGGGTTTCAACAACATACTAGACCGGAAGTCTCAGAGCTCTGTAGTAGCTATAGGGTTCCTTCCAGGAGTTCTCTCCCTTCTCTGTGCACTCTCTCACCTGGAGAGAGTCGCTCACAGGCCAAGCAACCTGTTCATCCAATTCAACCACCTCTCTCACCTGGAGAGAGTGTTGTACAAACCGACCAACAAGCCATACATAGTCCAGCACTGTGTGGCCACAACAATCAACGGGGAAAACAGACACGGGCTTTCCAACAGGCTCAACAATGACATAATGGTCACGCGGTTATGTCTTGTGGACAAAGATTCCACATCCAGGCTCAATCTTTTCAGGCAGAGGATGTCTCGGCTTTCCCAAAATCAACATAGACTTTTCCCATGGTTTTAGAATGAAACGAGGTCTCTTCCCGGGTTGGATGAGGCGTATCGTTCAGAAGATACACCAGGGTATTCTTGCAGAGGTCAGACCGTTCACATTCAGACGATCGGGTAGAGTGGAGGAGGAGCCCCCATCACGGATCAACTCAACAATTTTATCTGCATGTACTTGGGTTGACACTTATCACCTGTGAAGCTGCATGCTTCCATCAACGTGTGTTCCTTCCACCATTTGGAGGTCACATGTCATTCCAAAAGAACTTAGGGTAAAAACATAATATTCACATGTCTTTCGGAATAATATTAAAATATTATTCCCCAAGGCTTAGCACTTAGCCCCTTTTCCCACCTTCCAACCCGTAATTCCTTGCCCACTCTGTGGAAGCTCAGTCCCCCATCACTCATTCATCGTGGCCAGTTTTCACGCGACGATGTTTATATTTTATTAATGTGTTGCATACATACATGTACAAAATCAGGCCCTTGGCCTCCAACCCTTAGGCTCTCTGGCCTAACAATCACATAAGACCATTGACTTATACAAACTTGGCTCACCAGCCTATAAGACATATTTACAATTCATTTCATACATGAGACTTACAAAGGGCTCGATCTTGGGGACACTACAATCCCCCTCCCCTTATTTCTGCACTGTCCTCAGTGCAACCTTACACTATCTCTGCAAGCTTTTCAAAATTTTCAAAAAGATGCGGGTACTCTGCCCGCATAGCATCTGCATGCTCCCATGTCGCGTCCTCAGGACCATAACAGGTCCACTGGACTTTTACAAGCTCTATAGCTCGATTTCGGAGCTGTTTTCTTTGCCTGTCCAATATGCATACAGGATGCACTTGCAGGACACCTTCTGGTTCCACCTGAATCCCATTCCAATCGATGACATGATTAGCATCAGGTATATATTTCTTAAGCAATTAAACATGAAACACATTATGTATAGTCATAGATGCAGGTAATGCAAGCATGTATGCAACTGGCTCAATCCTTTCCGGGATTTCAAACGACCCACAAAATCTTGTTGCCAACTTGGCGCAACTTCCCAACCTCAGGGAACTCCTGTTAGTTTTCACTTTCAGGAAAACGTGGTCACCCACTTTGAATTCTGTGTGGTTTCTATTACTGTCAGCGTAAATTTTCTGCCTGTCCCGGGAAACTTTTAGATTCTGTTTAATTCTTATCATTTGGTCTTCCATCTCTTTGAGCAGCTTAGGCCCAACTACTGCTCTGTCAGCTGGATTATCCCAGCTTACTGGAGTGTTTCACTTTCTTCCATAAAGTGCTTCGAATGGGCTCATCTTCAACGATGTATGATACCCATTATTGTAGGTGAATTCTACCAAATGTAGGTAGTCTTCCCACCTTGATGGTTTATCCATCACATACTTTCTCAGTATGTCTTCTATTACTGTGTTCACTCTTTCTGTCTGACCATCAGACTCAGGATGATATGCTATACTAAAGTTCAGATTCATCCTAAATCCATTAAACATTCCTTTCCAGAAATTCAAGGTGAATTTCGGGTCCCTATCAGACACAATTGTCTTAGGAATTCTGTGCAAGTGTGCCACTTCTTTTAAGAAGATATCAACAACATCTGCTTCCTTCTGAGTGGTTTTCAATGGAATAAAATGGGCAGATTTTGCAAGCTTGTCCACCACCACCATGATTGAATCATGTTGCTTTCTTGTTCTGGGAAATCCTATGATAAAATCCATTGTCACCACTTCCTATTTCCACTTAGGAATGGGTGAAGGCTGCAACAACCCTGCTAGATACCTATGCTTAGCCTTAACTTTCTGGCACTCCATACATCTGGCGATGTATTCAATGATTTCTTTCTTTAGACCCGACCAAAAGTAATGGCTTTTGACTGCTGCCACAGTCTTTTGATATCCAGGATGTCCAGCATAAGCCATGTTATGCATTTATTTTAGAATTGCCATCTTCAATTCTCGGACATTGGGTACATACACTCTGTTTTTATACAGAAGTAATCCATCAGTTCCCAAGGTGTAACTTCCCTGGGTCTGTGGTCTCTCACACCGCTGTATCTTTGCTACCAGACCTCTATACTGCAAATCAACATTTGCAGCTTCCAAAATTTTGTCCTTAATCTCAGTCCTTTAAATGCTAATGGCTATATCATGTAATTCATTCACTTTTCTGCTGAGTGCATCAACCACCTTATTTTCTTTCCCTTTGATATGCTTGATATCAAAGTCATATTCACATAGAAACTCCAACCATTTGGTTTGCTTGGCATGTAAAGTCGGCTGATCAAATAAATACTTCAGACCATTGTGGTCTGTTCTCAATTCGAATCTCCTTCCCATGAGGTAATGTCTCCATTTCCTCAATGCATGGACGATTGCTGCCAGCTCTAAATCGTGAGTGGCATAATTCCTTTCATGCTCTTTCAGCTTTAAGGACTCATAACAGATTACAAATTCCTCTTGGCTGAGAACTCCTCCCAGTCCCTCCTTACACGCATCTATGCACACCACAAAATCCATATTTGGATCTGCAATCTTCAGGATTGGAGCACTGGTTAACAACTGCTTCAATCACTGGAAACTGCTCTCACACTCTTTAGTCCACTGAAACTTATTCTCCTTCCTTTGCAAGGAAGTAATAGGGTGAGTTATCTTTGAGAATCCTGCTATAAACCTTCTGTAATAGCCTTCCAGACCCATAAAAGATCTAACTTCCACCACATTCCTTGGCGCTGACCATTCTCATATGGCCTCAACCTTTTTAGGATCCACAATGATACCCTCTTCTGAAATAATATGTCCCAAGTATTGGATCTACCTTTGATAAAATGAGCATTTTCTTAGCTTGGCATACAACTGCTGTTCTCTCAACACTTGCAGAACCATTCTCAAGTGTTGTTCATGCTCTTCCTCTGACTTGGAATACACCAAGATGTCATCCAAGAAGACTATGGAAAACTTGTCTAAATAGTCCCTGAATACACCATTCATTAAGCACATGAAAACAACAGGTGCGTTTGTCAGTCCAAATGGCACCACTATGAATTCATAATGAACATACCTTGTTCTAAAGGCGGTCTTGCAGATGTCCTCATCCTTTATTCTTACTTGGTGATATCTTGATCTGAGATCTATCTTCGAAAATATTCTCACACCCTTCAACTGATCGAAAAGATCATCAATCCTTGGTAGAGGATACTTGTTCTTGACAGTTACCTTATTCAACTGCCAGAAATCAATGCAAAGCCTCAACATCCCCTCTTTCTTCTTCATTAATAGGATCGGGACACCCCAAGGTGACACTCTTGGGGGAATGTACCCCTTCTTCAAAATCTCTTCAATATGCAATTGCAACTCTTTCAGCTCTAGCGTACTCATTCTATAAGGAGCCTTTGAAACTGGAGCTGCTCCAGGCATCAAATTTATTGGAAAATCGATCTCCCTCTTCGGAGGTAGTTCAGGTATCTCTTGAAATACGTCTTTGAACTCTGTGAATACCTCATGGTATCCAATCTTTGAGACTGCATCTCTGGATGCTTCTTCCACACGAGATGCAAATAATTGACAACCCTTCCTGTAGCACTTCTTCAACTACATGGATGAGATTTCTCTCACAACCACAACTCTGGGAATTCCTTGGATTGTTTTCTGATTTCCCTCTTCGTCCAGACATGTAAACCTCTTGTTATGACAGTCCAGGAGGGCATGGTGCTGGTCCAACCAGTCCATCCCAATTAAGTAGTCATAAGAGCCTAAAGGCATAATATTCAATTCAGCCTTAGTGCTCAATCCTTTCATGTCCACTGAACAAGACTTAACCAATTCAATGACCTTCCTCTTGGTCCTTATAGCCAACTGCACTAACCAAGACTTTTCATGTTTGATTCTTGATAAACACAGACTTTCCACCACCCTAGGATCTACATAACTATGTCTAGCCCCCGAATCAATTAAAATAATGAGTGGTTGATTGTTAATCATACCTTCCACTTCAATCATGTGCGATTGAAATTATGCTTGCTTGTTGTCTAGGGATGCGTAGATCTTTGGCATTCTGCTGCCCATATCCTCCACTGTCTTAGCTTGCTGAACATTGTGGACGGTTCTCGCTTTATCTTTTCTGTGGGGGCAGTCTCTATACCTATGGTTCCCTTTACAACCCCAACACTCCATAGGTGATGGTCTGGGCATTTGCTCGCTCACTTCAGCCTTCCCGGGCTCTCTAAAAGATGTCTTTCCCTGAGGAGTGTTTTTGAAAAAGGGAGGCTTGTTTCCCTTCTGCCTCTATTCCTTCTTAAACCTGTTCTGTTCATCCCAGGCCTTCCGAAAGGTAGGCTTTTCTCTTTGCTGTTCATACAAGCATTTCTCCCTTCTTATTGTTTCTTCCATAGTCTTAGGATCATCATACTGAGTCTTATCACCGATGGAATATGGCAGTCCACTCAGATACCTCTGAATCTTGACAGTCTCATCTTTGATGAATGCAACATACTTCAACAGTTCTAAGAAACTTCGTTCGTACTCATCAATGGTCATCTTGCCTAGCTTGAGTTCGAAGAACTCCTTCATCTTTCTGTCATAATATCTTTTGGTCAGGTATTTCTTCTCAAAATACCTCTTAAACTCCTTCCAAGTGATATCTTTCTCTCTGATGTGTTGCACTTGCACAAACTTATCCCACCACATGGATGATTTTCCTTTTAGTTGGTACATCACAATTCTTCCTTCTGCATGTGCGGAATAATTCTACAGTTCTAAATATTTCTTCATGCCAAGCAACCATGTCTCGGCATCTTCCTCCTTCTTATGTTCTCCATCAAACGTTGCATGCTTGATCTTGTTCATCTCCCCTTTCAATTCATCCTTTCCATATTTTTGGTGTTTTCTGGTAGGGGACGGGCTTGAACTACTGTGTGTTTCCCTGCCAGAATGCTTCGGGGAGAGACGGTAATGTCTGCTACCACTCCTCGATCTTCTTCTCCTCTCAGGGGTTCTGACACTTCTTGATATGCTTGTGTCACTCTCTTTTTCCAATCTCTTTTCTATTATTTCCAGGCTCTTCAACATTTTTAAGTTGAATTCACCCTTCTGATCCCTGATTTTCATGAGCTTTCGACTATCAGCTCGACGAGCCTGGGCATCTTTTTGCAATTTTTCAATGAGTTTCATCATACGTCCTTCTTTATCTATCTCTTTTCCATGCCCATTAGAGTTTGTTCCTTTGACTCCCAAGTTGACATCCTTTCCTTCTCTTTCGTCCTCTGAAATGGAGGCACTCCGCACCTCTTCCATTTCCTTACTCGACATCTATTCTTGGCTGTCCTGACACTCGTTGAAATCTGCACACACAAGGTGCAATCAATCCGAAGTTTTTCAGGCCCTTAAACCTTTAATAAAATCACAATAATCATAAACCAATGTGAGTGAGAAACATTTGAATTCACAGGGTTTTATGAGCTCTGTCGTCTCTGCAATTTTTGAGACTTCGGGTTTTCGGTACCCAAGAGTTCACTATGCAGTGACTCAAAACTTCTTGTCGCTACAATCCCCGAAATCCGAAATTTCAGTTTCCTTGCTCTTTGGGCCCACAGCACAACTATCACCCTTAAAACCTGTTACGGTTCTTCAATCTCCGATGGCTTCGGGACTTCGGGACTTTGGGTTTCGGTTCTTGAGACTTCCAGACTCGCTTTGCTTTCCAAACCCTGACTTCCAAAATTCCAATTTACTTTATGCTCCGGGTCCACAACACATCTGTCACCCTTAACCACAGTGGCACGTGGCATGTTCCGGAGGGTCCACGTCACCATCGATGACGTTATCGGGTCCCACCACTCTTCACCTGTCTTCTCGACTCATTGGCACATGGTACACATTCATGCACCCACGTCCATTCCAAGAAAATACCAATGGTTATACTCCTTCCTCAGATCTACGACGCAGATATTTTCGACATTTCAGGGTTTCGGGCATCGGGAGTTTGTGCATCCCACATCTCAAACTTCCATTTGCTGAAATCTCGAATTACTGTTTACTCTTCCACTTTGATTCGATGGTCAAATCCTCTCCTATGATTTATGGTGTAGATCATTTTTGGAATCCATGTTTCGCTAACTCGCGACTTACGAACACAAGGGTCTTCCTTTTTGGTTTCCTGTGTGCCGAAACGTTGTCCGATAGCCGCGTGGTTTCCCCGATGGACGGTCTTGACGAATTTCAGGATTTTGCGTATCGCAATTTCCACATTCCTGTGCAACTCCAAAGGGTCTTTAAACCCTGTGCACGTTCCCAGATCTGACGATCACAAGGGTTCGCCTTTCCTTCCGAACATATCCTAAGGCTCCAACACTTCTGGTGTGGATTCCTCTCACCGGTGGCCATATACCACATCGGTTGAGGTTTCACAACACAACTATACCTCCTGAGCTTGTAAGCATGTCAAGTAACTCCTTGACACATATGGAGAATTCCAGGGTCCGAAATCGGTCCTATAGACACAATTTCTCCTCACACCCTCGGTCCAAAGACCACTCGACTGGCCCAGCTAGGCTCAGTGTTGAAACCTTGGCTCTGATATCAAATTGTAACGCTACTTTTTCTGTTACCAAGGCTTAATCACTCGATACCAAATTGTAACACCACTTTTTACATAACTCATACATGCATTATATAATCCACATGCATTTAAGCAAGAAATACATTTAAGATCTGAGTAAGCATAAGAATTATTATTAACATAAATAATCCATGACAATAACATTAATCCAAATGCACAACAGAATACATTATAATTATAGTACACAGGGATACAGAAACGTAATTAGAACATTATTTGGTACTTATCTTTGAAACTGTGGTAATTCCACCAACCACGTGCATGCCTTCCACGAACCTCCCAGCCTTAGACCACACTGCTCATCAAGCTCAGTAGTGAGTCACCCCCGAGTTGGGACTAAGCTCCACCCCAAGGCAAGGAATCCTAGGCTAGGCTGAGGTTACAGGGAAAACACACAGTCACAAGGAAGGGATTCTCTCCCAGGAACCCCTCATACCCACTGCCCACAGACTCTCCTTCCCCACATGCCTGTTCCACCCCAGGAGTATACACCTTCTCTGTCACCTAGACAGTCCTTAGGCTGCTAACCTCCCTTGCCTTAGGTTTTAGCAACATACTGGATCGAAAGTCTCAGAGCTTTGTGGTAGCTATAGGGTTCCTTCCAGGAGTTCTCTCCCTTCTCTGCGCACTCTCTCACATGGAGAGAGTCGCTCACATGACAAGAAACTTGTTCTTCCAATTCAACCACCTCTCTCACCTGGAGAGAGTGTTGTACAAACTGACCAACAAGCCATACGCAGTCTAGCACTGCGTGGACACAATAACCAACGGGGAAAACATACACGGGCTTTCCAACAGGCTCAACAATGATGGAATGGTCTCGCGATTATGGCTTGGGGATAGAGATTCCACATCCAGGATCAATCTGTTCAGGTAGAGGATGTCTCATCTTTCCCAAAATCAACACATACTTTTCCCACGGTTTAAGAATGGAATGAGGTCTCTTCCCAGGTCAGACAAGGCATACCGTTCAGAAGATACACCAGGGTATTCTTGCAGAGGTCAGACCATTCATGTTCAGACGTTCAGGTAGAGTGGAGGAGGAACCCCCATCACGACTCAACTCAACAGTTTTATCTGCATGTGCTTGGGTTGACACTTTTCACCCGTGAAGCTGCATGCTTCTGTCAGCGTGTGTTCCTTCCACCATTTGGAAGTCACATGTCATTCCAAAAGAACTTAGGGTAAAAACATAATATTCACATGTCTTTCGGAATAATATTAAAATATTATTCCCCAAGGATTAATCCCCTAGGCTTAGCACTTAGCCCCTTTTCCCACCTTCCAACCCCTAATTCCTTGCCCACTCTATGGAAGCTCAGTCCCCCATCACTCATTCATCGTGGTCAGTCTTCACGCGGTAATGTTTATATTTTATTAATGTGCTGCATACATACAGGTACAAAATTAGGCCCTTGTCCTCCAACCCTTAGGCTCTCTGGCCTAACAATCACATAATCCCATCGACTTATACAAACTTGGCTCACCAGCCTGTAACACATATTTACAATTCATTTCATACAACAAACTTACAAAGGGCTCGATCTTGGGGACACTACACATCCTATGTGCGTTAAAATGCAAACAAAAGTGCTTCAAGACCAATATTCCATATGACCACATGTGGTGGCTATTAGCTAAGTCAACCAAGTGCTTAATCCCTTATCAAGATCGATGGTCATGTTTTATTTGCAAGTTGAGATGAACAGTTTTGGTGCTTTTGGGGGCCAAAGGATTTTCCACAATCCTAAGGTAGTGGGGGGATGAAATGATTGTCTTGTCGATGCGTGAGACAAAATGAATGATAAGGATTATTTTGGTGGGTTACCTTTGTTTTAACCTCCTCGATCCTTCAATACCCAAATTGCGTTATAACTCTTGATCTCATCCAAAATCAACAATCCAATGTCTTTTTTCCAACAAGCACCTCCGTCAATCTGATGATTGGAATAACTTCATTGGCTTTGGATATACGCTCCAATTTTTCCCTCTCCTTACTCTTACTTCTGATCGGGCGATATATAGTCGTCAATCAACCAAATGGACGATTTTGATTCTCTATAATTTGTGTTTACTTGATACTATTGTATGTCTGATGAAAATCAACCAATAATAATAATGACAATCAGAGCATCGATCTTCTTGTAGTAACAAAAATGATTGCAAAATTTTAATTTTTCAAAAATTTGCATCAGAGTAGAACTATGTTTTTGCACAATATTGTAGACAACTTCTTATATTGCTTCATTAGCTGCACCTTTTGATTCTAAGAGAGATTCCTCAACAGTTACAGTTTGAGATATGACTTGGAGGATTAAATTTTGTTGACACTGGTGGTTTTCCAACATGTTTGGTAGTGGTTGGAAGTTTGGACCCTTGTTTATTTTTCTTCTTCTTATTCTTCCTTTTCTTCTTCTTCTTATCCACTGGGTGACTAGCTTCAGAGATTTCACTCGGTGAAGAAGATGAAACGGAAGAAGACCTTGCAAGTGAAGAAGGCGAAGAAGATATTACTGGTGAAGAAGGTGAAGGATCAACATGAGGTTGATGTTCTTGGGGGGAAGTGCTTACAACTTAAGCACTTGTTGCATGAGGATTACGAGAGTGGAAAACAACCATACCGACAATCTAATTGTGAGACCTGGAAGGCTCAAAGCAACGATGTAAGGAGGACCAATGTTTCCCTAAGAAGGAAAAACAAAAGGTTCCCCCAAAGTATGGGTTTTTTGATTGGTCATTCTAAGAAATGACGCAATTAAACACAAATCCAACCTAGAGTCTGCTAAGGAAAAATAAGCAACACATGCTAAAATATGGGAAGCAAGCAAACAAACAAAACCTTCTCACAATGAACGCACTAGTTGGTGATGAAATCCAACGTTGCGAGAAAAATGTAAGAAGGGGATGAGATAGAGAGGGTGGAAAATTTACGTTGATGACCTGCTTAACGAAATTACACCCTGATGCAAGCTCCCACACATAATCGTGGGTATACCCTACAAAGAGCCCGAGTGAGTTTGGCCAAAGTTGATTCCAGGTACCGTTAAGACTTTCCCCTCCACAGTCACCTCGTGTAAAGACCCTAAAGAGATAGGCTACTAAGGTTACCAATTATGACAATGATGTCTGGGGAAGTAGTCGACAATCCAATCCACGCATAAGGGCAGGGTATCTAAGCCTAAAATTGCTTCGAGAAGGTCCGCACATGATTTTATTCTCAAGTGACCCCCAATAATATGCACAATCTCTGCACTAAGATCGAAAAAGTAGGGTGAGTAACTTTGCCGACCCTAATGTGACCTCATGATTGACCCTTGTGTTAGAAGGGATTCTCAGGAAAATATAAAAATGTCTAATCAATTTTTATAAGCCCTTTATTTTAAGGCTGTTGTTTACTCAAGAGGAAAATGGTGTGGACTAGATGATGTTTTGAACGACTCTAAACGATGCAAAGAAATGAGAATGCAAATATTTCACTTCGATGAAAGCTATATTATGAGAAGGAGAAAACATTTATCATTCCTAGATGCACAATGTCCCAACATTTTATTAAACTCATCAATATCAATAAATTAAATAAATCCAAAGAGACTGTACACCAATACACGATTCTTGGGCCCCCATGACCATGAGGGGGATTATTTTTTTAAGAATTCAAGACCAAAAATGCCAAAAACCATGCATTTTCGCTACTTCAAATGCAAGGATGCCCCCAATCTAATGCAAAGCAAGAAATTAAAATGTTTTGTTTCAAAGATAGCTAAAATAAATAGAAAATCACTCTAAAAACAAAGCAACCCAAATCGATTTTCTCTTTTAACACGAACTATTCAATAAAAGAAAAAAAAATTTCTTCCACTAAAAAATTCTAAAGAAAAAATAATGCTTTGTAATGGAAAGACACTCAAAGGAAGAGATCAAATCTTTCAAAAGCACACAAGATAAAACAAAGAAAATAAGTATAAAAGTAGATTCAAATAATGACAAACAAACTGTAATCAAACCCAAAAATTCACCCCAAAACCATATTTAAGAGTTGGGCAAAGAAGAAAAATTTGACTGTCACTCCAAAAAAATTCTACAGGAATCATCGCAGGCTGCAGAAGAGAACAATGTGATGATTAATGATCTTCGCAAGCAATTGGAAAAGCATAGTGTGATTTCATCACTCTGGTTTTCACAAGTAGGGTGCGACAATGACTAAAAATAAAGAAAAAATGGAAACATGACGGAGTTTCTCAATGAACTTTCAGGACCATGGAGTCAATATGGATCACCCAAAGACTCAGAGAATGAAATTAACCAAAATCAGGCAAGCCAAAAGTAAAAAAGGAAGAAAAAACCAAAAGAGGAAGTTCCCCAGTATGGTCACCAATTTTGTTATCGGACAAATCGGTAAGTGCGGACACAAACTAATCTCCCTAACTTCAACAAAAATCTAGAACAAAACAAGGGAGAATGCAAGTTTCTCCTTAGATTTCATTGTCATATAAACTAGTTCAGAGAGGGACCAATGCCATACCATTTAAATGATGTTTTATCCTCGCTAGTGTCATCCTTGTTGCTCCATGTTTGGATTTGTGGGATGGTGAACCTATTAAGAATCACAAACCAACAAAGAGAGAGAACAACAATATATATATTCCAATGAATTTTATGTATAAGATCAAGGACTTATACAATAAAAGTACAGACACCTTTATAGGGAAGAAATATATTACTGCATTATATTAAATGAAAGTGGAGAATACAACCCATGCCTTGATGTTGCAAGATCCCTTCCAATGGCCCTTTGCTTCAACGCACAGACCTTTTCTCCAATGATTTTGATGAAGAGCATTCACAACTTGACTAGGAGAGCTAAAGCAAAGCTATCTCAAGTACAATCTACAACATAATTCTTCATGCATAAGCAAGCCTAGCCTTTCCCATGAGATATCCCTCTTTATATAGGGTGAAATAGGGATGGATGAGGAGATTAGCATGATCCCACTAAATCAGAGAAGCGAGTAAGATCCAAACCGATCAGAGGCCACCTCATCTTCTAGAAGATTCCATTCTAGAACTTTCATGAATTTCACCTTTTTCTCTTGTTTGAGAATTGTTGCACCCTATGCACAAGTAGCCTGTGGCAACGTCGAAGTCCAATTTTGATGCAGCATGCGATGATCAAGCATCATCGCACCCCAAGCATTGAGCAGGGTGCGACGATCTCCTTTGATATAGTTTTTAAGGAAGAAAAGATAATCCACTTTTCTCATGGAGAAAGTCTCAATTAGTATCTTCAGGGAACATGGAAGCGAGTTATGCACATATCGTCAGTTGATCATAGGGTTGACCAAAATAATGTGTAACACTCATTGTACAATTCATCTAAGAATGAAACATTGAAAAAATTAGGAAAGAGGGAAACCCCGCACTCAAAATACAATGCATCAAAAGATTAAAAAAAAAAAGGCATTTTCTAAGCAATTGTTTCCTTCAATCGAAGGAGACCTTACAAATGTGAAATTTTAAGCTTGGTGAATATTTTGTTGAAGATGTAGATGTCTGTATGGATATGATGATGCAAATGCACCAATGAGATGCCTGTTAAAATATTTGATGTGCTCGTTTTACCATAGACAATATCACTATTGTCACCCAACCATAGGCACACAGCCACCGCCAAGCACCGTAACCTTTTCTAGATAGAATGATTCCGGAAGAAACACTATAACCAACAGATAAACCTTGGCTTCTAACTGCAGCAACAACTCAAGACAAGTAGAGTGCTCCTTCTCCAAGGGTATCACACAAGAGAGTGTCCATATCAAGAGAACAAGTACCATACACAACTATAGCAGCTGAAGTTGCACTACTCTCTCAAAATTGCACCATACTTATCAAGAATATCACCAAGAGTATCACCGAGAATATCACCAAGAGTATCACCAAGAGTTTCACCAAGAGTTTCACCAAGCACCACCAAGAACCACCCTAGAAGATGCACCTTCATTGTATGCCACTGCAACTCCAAAATTGCGCTAAAGTGGCTGAGAGAGTAAGTATGGTGAGTGAACAAATGAGCCAAGATGTCCTCTATTTATATTAATCTTTCGATTGACTTTTCTGGCTGGGCTGACCTGACTTTCTGGTAATTATATTCTAATATTATTTATTCTATTAGGCCGAGTTGTCTTCTAAGGTTTTTACACATCTGTTTAGGGTTTCTCTTGCTTCTAGAATATTCTATTCTATCCAAAGGTTACACATGGAGGTTAATACCTCCCACATCTACCATAACATCAACACTCCCTCCTAGCTAGGGAGGTATTAATGGTAATGGTCTTGAGAAGAAACATACCATTTTGTTGGTAGCATCATCATAGCCACATAGGCTATCTCATGATCATGTAGATCAACTGACGAGAAACATCACCACTATCAATATCATTTTATAGCATGAACTGCATCATCTCTCAAGGCCATACTCCATCCGAGTAATCATGCATGATGCTGAATAATTCACTCACTCAACAAAGTGATACAAGAACCATTCTTCTAATCCGAACATATGTCCTAGAAGAATGATTGTCCCAATAGAGGTTGAATGTCCTCAATGGCTCCAAGAACCATCCTCTGCACTACATCATCTCTAAGTTGTAGATCGTATATAAGTTGTGCTAGCATGATGCTCTGCATCATATCTAAGTTGTACTAGCATGATCATATCTAGCATGATGTGGAGTATTATCTATATCATCTCTAATCTGTACTAGCATGGTGTCAATGCACCATCTCTAAGTTGTACTCGCATGATGTAGATTAATGTGTCTACATCATCTCACTATCCATCTAGCTAGAAAACACCTCAAACACTAGTGGAAGTCTCCATGGAAATCAGATAGTATCATATAGCTTCTACAATGCCATCCAATAGAACACAACTGTGTCTATCCATAGTAGTACACAACTACTGTCCAGTGGTACACAACCACTCCTAGTAGCACACATCTACTAACCAATGACACACAGTCACTACCGGTGGAGCACATCCACCAAAGTAGCATACAACTACTGTTCAGAGACATACAATCTCCATAACAATCAAATCATATCATCTGATATCATCCTGCATTAACAATGTCATCAACTACATCACCTCTAAGTCATACTAGCATGATGCAAATGCATAGTATCTAAGTTGTACCAGCGTTATCTAGAGTATCATCTACATCATCTCTAAGTCATACTAGCATGACATATCTAGCATGTTACCAATGAATCATATCTAAGATGTACTCACATGATGTATATCAATGCCTCACTGTGTCATCTCTAAGCAATATGATCATCTCTAAGTCGTACTAGCATAGCATATATAGCATGATGCCAATGCATTGTATCTAAGTTGTATGCAAAATCTAATATGTACTCGCATGATTATATCTAGCATGACACGATCCCCCTGCATCATCTCTAATCTATATGGTCATCTATAAGCCGTACTAGCATGACATATCTAGCATGATGTCAATACATCATATCTAAGCTATGTGTCATATCTAAGTTGTAATCGCATGGCCATATCTAGCATGATGTGGCTCACCAACATCATCCCTAATTTGTACTAGCATGAACATAAATAGCATGATGTCAATACATAATATCTAAGTTGTATTCCCACCTCTAAGATGTACCAGCACAATGCACCTCAGGGCACTGTATTATCCACAACTCAAACCATCTATATCATATCTAAGTTGTACTAGCATGATCATAACTAGCATGATGCAAGCATCATCTCTAAGTTGTATGACCATATCTAAGCTATACTAGCATGATACAGATCCAAATCTCACAGACAATCCATGATGCCACATATCAGAGATCCCTCCTAACTGAGGAAGTCATCTCCTCCTTTTCAACCAAGGGAGCAATATCCACGTGCCCCAAATAGCCCCTCAAGTATGAAAATTTTATCTTGGACAGAGGCTTTGTCAAAATATCTACAGTTTACTCATTAGTGGAGATATAATGGAGAACCACTTCTCCCCTCTGGACATTATCACAGAGAAAATAATACTTGATCTCAATGTGCTTCAACCTGTCATGGAACACCGAGTTCTTTGAGAGCTTCACACATCTTTGATTATCACAATATATCACAATCAAATCCAACACCTGATCAAACAATCAAGAAACCATCTTACAGAGCCACACTTCTTCCCTACAATCATCACAATTTGCAATATACTATGCTTCTCTAGTGCTGAGTGCAATAGACTTATGTTTTCTGCTAGCCCATGATATCATAGTAGATCCCATACTGAAACACATACCAAAAGTACTATTTCTGTCATCTACACTCCTTTCCCAATATGAATCAATAAATCCATGCAACTGTAAATTACACCATTGTTTGAGGCATATCTCAAACCATAAGTTATTGTCCCACGAAGATATATCAAGATATTCTTTGCAAATATCCAATGCTCTTTTCTAGGTTCCACCTGGAACTAGCTCACCGTGTTCACAACAAAGCAGATGTCTGGTCGAGTATTCACCAAATACAACATTGAGACAATCAACTGCCGGTACACAAATGATTCTACTGGATCATAATCAGAGTCTCTCAACTTCTTTAGATCTGTTACCATGGGAGTTGTCATGGATTTGCAATCCATCATCCCAAACTTCTGAAGAATCTTTACAACATACTTCCCTTTCCACATGAAGATTTCACCACGCTTTTGCTATACTTCTAGTCCCAAATAATAATGCATGGGACCAAGATCCTTCATATCATATTCATAGGCTCCCTTCCTCTTACACTAAATAATGAGAGGCTCTACACCAAGCTCTTGGAGCTTTCTTGAGTCCATACAATATCTTCTTTAATATGCATACATGGGTTTCTCTCGGGTATACCTCAAATCCTTTGGTTTCTCTATGTATACTTCTTCCTCAATTGCTCTATTGAGAAACAAAATATTTACATGCATATGATGTAAACTTCAACCCATGGATGCTATAAGAGATATAGAGGTACATATGGAAACTGGAGCAAATGTCTTATCGCAGTCTTCTCCCTTCTACTGGGAGAACCCTCTAGCCATGAATCTCACCTTTTATTTAACGATACTTTATAGAATTTCCTTTAGGTCTAGGCACAATTTCCCATACATCATTTTTATCGGACAAATCGGTAGGTGCGGACACTAATTGGTCTCCCTAGATCCACCTAGATCTAGAACAAAACACACTAGAACATGACGTTTTCCTTAAGTTTTAAATATTGAATTTACTAACTAAAGAGGGATGGGTGACATACCATTTAAATGTCGCTTCCTCTCACCATCGCCATCCTAGCTCTATTCCAATGCTCATACAATGATGATCCTGCAAAAGAACGCAACCAACCAAAGTGATAGCAATAGCATAAACTCAATATAAACCTATGTATGTGATCAAGGAATCATACAATAAAACACAACAAGCTTTATAGGAAAGAATCATATTANNNTATCATATTAAATGTGAAAGAGAGATTACAACCATGGCCTTGATGTCGTAAGGTCCCTTCCAACTGTCCTTCATTCCCCACACACTTTCACTCCAAGAATTCTGAGAGCATAGATCTGATGATATTCACAATCTATCTTGACAAAGCAAATCTCAAAGCCACTCCAACAAAGCTAATAATTCCAAGCCAATCAAAGCTAACAAGCTCAAGAACCCCTTCTCCATGAGAGCTCCTCTCCTTTTATAAATTGAAGAGGATAAGGTGAGGAGGTTAGGATGATCCCACTAAATCATGAAAGCGAGTAAGATCCAAAACATCGGATGCCACCTCACCATGGAAGTTTCTCCTTCTAGAAGATTCGAGAAAACGCTCGTTTTTCCCACGTGTAAGCATTCTCGCACCCTGCGAGAATCAAGAATTCTCGCACCCTAATACATAGGCAGCCTGCGAACTTCCTTTTTTATAAGGTTTTTACACAGGAAAATGCAACTTCTTTTCTCAGGAAAAGTTCTTCTCCCTTCTCTCTTTAGGAACTCAGGCCACTGACCCCTCTGAAGGAA
>ML804883.1:492242-508996 GCA_009831015.1 Picea engelmannii | reverse complement strand
TTTAGCTTGTCTTCTAATCTAAAACTAGACACCATCTTGCCAAGAAGAGGTTAGAAATAGAATAAAAAAGGTTCAATGATTATAACAACCTAGAAACTCTGAAATTTCAACTTTTCCCACAAAATAAACTTTGACCAAAAGTAAACCTTTTGACTTTGAATTTGACTCAAAAACTCAATTTGACATTTTTGGCGGCTGAGAGTACCAAGAGGTGTTCTAGACTAAGGCACACTAGAATATCTATAAATTAGGTCCAACGCTTCACTTAAGGTGCCCAAAGAGTTGGTTTAGGGTTTGCTGCAATTGCAAGATAAAAAACCCTAGTTGCAGCTGCAAATGGTGCCACAATGAGCTTAACAAAAAAATTCCACACTGCCTTCCAGTGGTTAGGCTATCCTAAAGGTGGAGTGGGCCCATAACCTATTAAAATATTTGATGTGGACATTTTACCATAGACAATATCACTATTTTCACCCAACCATAGGCACACAACCACCCCCGAGCACCATAACCTTTGTTGGATATAATGATTCTAGAATCAACACTATAACCGACATATAAACCCTAGCTGCTAACTGCAACAATAACTCAAGACAAGTAGAGCGCTCCTTATCCAAGGATAACACACAAGAGAGTCTCCATATCCAGAGAACAAGTACCATACACAAATGCAGTAGGTGCAACTGCACTACTCTTTCAAACTTGCGCCATATTTAGCAAGAATATCACCAAGAGTATCACCAAGAATATCACCAAGAGTATCACCAATAATATCACCAAGAGTATCACTAAGAGTTTCACCAAGATTTTCACCAAGAGTTTCACCAAGCATCACTAAGCACCACCCTAGAAGATGCGCCTTCCTTGTATGCCACTGTAGCTCCAAACTTGCGCTAAATTGGCTGAGAGAGTGAGTATGGTGATTGAAAAAATGAGCCAAGACATCATCTATTTATATTAATCTATCCATTGAATTTTGTGGCTGGGTCATTCTGAATTTATGGTAATTATATTCTAATATTATTTATTCTGCTAGGGTGACTTGTCTTCTAGGGTTTTTACACATCTGTTTAGGGTTTCTCTCGCTTCCGAAATATTCTATTCTAGACAAAGGTTATACATGGAGGTTAATACCTCACATAGATACCATAACATCAATAATGTCCACATATATTCTCTTTCTCTTATTGTAAATAATAATATCCAAATGAAGTTTGGATGAAAGTTTGTAAATCGTGCGACCATTTTCGGAAAAAAACACCAAAAATATGTTGATTTTAAAGTTCTCATAACTTCACTTCCCAGACTATTTTTTGGACAGTTTTTTTTTTTTTAAATTGGAAATTTTTCTAAGAAGAATTCAAATATCCAATTTGTTTATGAAAATTATACTCAGAAAGTGACATAATTGCATATGAAGTGTGTGACCCCCTTTTTGGCTCCTAAGATGCATGCATGGTGCATGCACGTGGCTCCTCAAAGGCATGCATGGGAGTCTCTACATGTGGCTTCTGGGATGCATGCATGGCATATGGAAAAGTGTTTGCATGTGGCTCCTGATATTCATGCATGATATATTCCACATATGATTTAGAAAACATATTTGAAATTAATTAGACATAATCTCCAATGAATGGAACAAAAATATGTGCATATACTTGTGTAGAAGGATCTTCATACTGAGAGGCTTGATATTTCGATGAATTTTATGTTAGCTCTATCTTGTCAACCTTATACATGAAATCTTCACAATCTTCACAATATTCCTTATTCCTGAATAGAACCTCCAACATGGTCCATAGTTCATCCGGAGTTAAGAGTGATTCCTCCACTCAATACTACATATGGGTTCAAAATTCAACAAAAAATTCTGACGATAAGGATAAATTCATTCGTATCATTGAAAATTATGACATAATATTAAAATTTTAATCTTTTGTTTTTCCTGGGCACCTCGATGAACGCCAAAATTTCGACAAACATCTATATTCGTCGATCTTTCATAAAACTTAGAGGATAGTTCGTCGATCTATTGACGAACATAGAGGATGCCAACTACCTGTTTGAAAATGGTTTAATGGTCACTGACTTCACCAACTTGCTCAACTTTGACATAGTCAACGTTCTTCGAAAGATCCACAAAGGTTAGTTTTTTCGACAATTTTGTTGTAGGTGCGACGATTATAAAATATTTTTATACTCATTGTTTGTTGCATGGTTTATTAGTCTTTTTGCTATGTGCTACTTGCCTCAAATCCAATTCTTGATCTGGATAGATTTTATTTTTTACTTTGAAGGTTACAATTTTTTAATATTACTTTGTCTCTTATTTAAATATCGAGACTGGATCTCTAACCCTTAGATCCTCTTTCATTCGGGGACACAGATTTTTCCCTAGGAAATAGGTATGAACATGTATACTCAATTCCATTTAATTACTATACAATTTGTCTTGGTGTAGTTCTCTTTTATTGTTTGATTTTATTACTTACTCATTGTCAAGCTTTGGAACTTATGTGGTAAAAATGCATGGTTTTGATTTGTTGATTAATTGTTGTTTAATGTTATAAACCATTAATAAATCTATGACAAAAATGGATTATTTATCTAGTACATATGGGGTCAATATAATTTGACGATATTTATATTGTAACAATATATAATTTTTATATTAATGTACCTATATTTATTCAATGGATTTTGTTGTAAATATAGGAAATCCCAATGCTAACACCTAAATAGAGTCAAAGGACGATTTCTAGGTTAAGTTATGCATGGGAGGAACTGGTCAATATTGATGGGAAATGTTATTTCCCTTGCAATCAATGAAGGGGATTGAAAAGAAGAAGACTTGTAAGGAAAAAAATTGAAAGAAATTATTTTACGTATGGACATTGTGAAGGGGGTTATACATTTCGTCCCATGGTAAGTTATTAATTATATATGTCTTTGTATTGATTCTATTTATAAAATTTTCTTTTGTTCTAATTTTTTTTATATACACTAATGTTATTGATTGTTTGTAATTTTAGAGATAAATCCTCCTAGGTGTTTGTCGCCGGATAAATATCTACCAAGTAGTAGTATAAATACTATTGTACACGATGTGCAAGACAGTATGAATATTTAATATCACGTCAATCCTATGGAAGAAGATGGCACCAATAATATTGTTGAGCTGGATGATGGGACAAATAGATTGATCTAGGACATCTTTGCTCCTATAAATGAGGAAAACGATGATGATATGTATGATGTACCTCTGCTTGAGAAGGAAGAACAACCCCTTTATGAAGGCTCAATAACAAATATTCTATCTTCTATAATGTTGTTGGTGAACTTGAAGGCATTGAATGGTTTTTCAAACACTTGTCTCACACAAATCCTAAGGTACATAACATAATTCGTCACATATTATACGTAAAGGTCGAATTTATTTTCCTCTATTTTTAGTGTCAATTAATGTGTAAATTAAGGATGCAATATTTTTTATTACTATTATTTACAATAACTAGTTTTTATTTTTTTTATTTTTTTATGTTGTAGATTGTTAGGTGATTTTTTCTTACCACCATCAAATAATTAACCTCACACATACCGAGAGATGTGTAGCATTATGAAATATATTGGAATGGAGTATCAGACTATTGATGCATGTCTGAATGATCATATTATATATTATGGACAATATGCATAGTAAACAAAATTCCCACAATGTCAAATCAATAGATATGAAACCAATCAAGTAACAAAAAATGTGCCTCACAAGGTTCTTCATCATATTCCGATAATTCCACGTTTGCAATGATTTTTTAGGTGCCAAATAATTTCACAGTTTATGGATTACCATGCACGACACATAAGTGAAGATGGTTTTTTTTAAATGCATGCATATGGTTATGCATTTAGGAACATCGAAGAAAGATGGCCAATTTTTAAAGAAGAACCTTGTAATGTTAGGATTTCATTAACAGTTGATGGCGTCAATCCATTTGGTGAGCTCAGATCTATTTACTCAGTGTGGCATATTTTTGTTATAAACAATAACCTTCCTCCTTGGATGCTGACAAAGAAGGAGAACACAATGTTGGAAATGATTGTTCCATGTATTTGTTTACAAAATTGGTTTGAACGTTGTATTCCATTTTTCTTATTTGCTACATAATTACTTATATATAGAAGGTAGTAATTATGTGTACTTTCACCCAATTAGGTAAGTACCAAGTGAAAGATACAAATGTATATATTGAGCCTCTTGTCAAGGAGCTACTAAAGTTACAGGTTGACATCACTATGTACGACATCTCTAGACCAATAAGACAAAAGCAATTTCAATTCTGTGGAGTAATTACATGGAAAATTCATGATGCCCCAGGGCTAACACATTTTTGTGGTATGTAACATATTGATGCACTTTTATATTATATAATTTTATGAAAATATGATGCATGATTCTTAAATATCAATTCCTCATTATATAAATAATACTAACATGAATCTGTATAATCTTGCAAGTCTTCAAACAAAGGGTAAATTTGCATGTCTAGTTTGTGGTCTATTGAGCACTCAACACACCCTAAAAGTCCGATGTTAAATTTTGCTTCTTGGGTACCACTTGATCTTTTGCACTGTCTGATTCTAATTCAATATTAAAAATGTTGCCTTTTCTTATCACTTTTGTTTCTCATTTAAGTCTCTCAAAGTTTGCTTGAGCATGTGAAAACACATAACTTAAAAGACTAACACTTAATAAAAAGAATCGATAGTCAAGACTTCTCCCCGACGCGTTTAAGAAATTCAACATTAGAAAGGATTAAGCATGAAAGGAAATCATTCAAGAGAACTGAGGTCATCGAGCGTCGATCTTCGTTGGCATCGGAAAACGAAAGTTGTTCTTCCGCAACAAGCGTCACTAGAGGATATCATCGACGATCGATCCCTTTTGGCGTTGGTAAAAGGTGAAAAGAGTAGGCGTTGAATGAAAATTAAATGATATCGTTGAATCCCATAACTTTGTTGGTATCGGGGAATTTTCAAGGATGATACCCTGCAAGGGAAATATAGGATGCAACTATCTCTGAAAGCCTATCCCTGATAACTTTCAACATCGACGAGATTTTAGAAGGATAGCCTGTAGAGACCGTGATAAGTGAATCCCTGATCATCGACCTCGACACCTTTCAACCTCAACAATCTGAGGCTTATTTTAATACACGTCTCATGGCGAAAGACCTGACTCCGACTGAGATATATGGCCAAATCACCTGTCCTCTTTTTCCACCTGTCGTTGCCCGAGTAGTTAGACATATGATCTAGTTTTTCTTGAGTCATTACTAACTCCCGAGACCTACGACTCACCCGAAATCAATTCGGCCACGTCAGCACTGTACGACAAAATCATTCGGCGTCGGAGGTCTTCTATGGAGGATGCCAATGGGAATCTACACAAGGATATCACCGATTCCCGATCTGCCCACTAAGAAAGCATTGTGATGGGACATTTTATCTCTAAGATGTGATGGAACTGAAGCATTTAAAGAATTAATTAATTCCAAAATTACGCATTAGTTTCTAATTCGTGCGTGAATAAAAAAGGACCATTTGAATGTATCAATACAGTGCATCACCCTTTGCGCCCCCACCGTCAACTCATGTAGAATTTATTTGCAAATATTCAACAGTAGGTTCTTTTGAATTTCACTCATCACTCAAATTAATTGATTGATACGACTGGTAGGATCTCTCCCGTTAAATTCTTTTGAGTCATTGTAAAAATGATTATTTTGTGCGCAAAGAAGTTCAGAACATCTAGAGAAGAAAGACGAGCAATCTGGGGAAATATTCCAAGGTCCAGTGAGTATTAAACAACAGTTAGTAAGCGCTACAAGTATGTACCGGTCTATGGGTGTTTTATGCTTCATTTCATACGTTTTCATCCAATGTTATCTTGTACAGATGCCTAAAGGATCATTTTCAGTTGCAGGGACAATGCCTCTGAAGAAACCTACCACCAGGAAATATCTGAGAGTGCCAAAGGTAAAGGAACCAGAGGTAGGAGAAGTCTCTTCCCCAACAGTCGCAAAACAACTGGACTTTTCTACAAAACTAGTGCCCGTCATGAAGATATCCACCAAGGAGGTTTTTGCTTAGCCTCCGGCCTTTGGAGACACAGAGGTGAACATCAGGACCAAGACATTATTCCCGCACTGGGAAGATATTTTCAAGAAAATCAAGAGGGAGGTCTTCCTAGAATATACCCCACACAATGATCCCGATACATGAAAACTCAACGATGAAGTCCTCCTGAATGTTTGAAAGGTGTATATGCACATGGTGGTGAGAAGGACTCCAGTATTCCCCTACATAAAACTATTGAAGTGTCTTATCGATCAAATTGACACGAAAATATTCTTTATTAATGATGATTGTTGGCATAGGGGTAGACCCAGGGTTCAGCTCCAAGAGCGCACCAACAAGCCCTAGCTATTGGCCCTTTCAGCAACACCTGCGAGGCAGATGCAGTCTCACTCGAAGCAGCTATGTGGGGGTTGCAGGACAACGATGTCTACAACTAGAAGGAATGTAAAGTGGGTTCAAAGTGATTGACACATAACAATCTAGTATTCTTTATCTTCCTAGGATCTACTGTGCAAGATATATCTATCAGATCTAACATAGTAATGCAATAACAGTATACCAATAACAAAGAACAAAACACCAATCACACATACATCACAAGATATACGTGGTTCACCCTCTCTCTAGGGCTACATCCATAGAAATGTGTTTTATAATGTATTAAGATGAAGCATACAGTTCTTATTTGTGGTCTTAGCTAGCAAATATTCTTTCTTCTCCTCTCTGTCTCTCCCCATCCTACACACCAGCTGCAAGACTTGACCGTCGCACCCAGCTGAAGATCTTACAATACCAGAAGGCTCTCACACTTAGATCTTCTCTCTCACACAACAATAATCATTCATGTCAATAGTACAACTAGATCAACATCGTTCCCTCAGGTAGGTTCTTATTTATACATTACAATATTTCACTGACATCCTTAGGTCGAAACCTAGGTGTCAAAACCCTAGATACTTAAAAACCTAGGTGTCTAAAACCCTAGATACCCAAAACCCTAGGTGTCTAAAACCCTAGGTCAACTTGACCCACATTTTCAAGGCTTCGCTAGCCTGTCTTTCCTTCCTTCTCGCACGGTGCTCCAAATCATCCAATGGTGGTTTTTTCTGCTTGCTAAGTTTTCCACGATCCTTCTTTCTTGCTGATATGTCATCCTTGATTTCCTTGTTCAACAACTTGCTTCCTTTTACTTTTCTCCATCTTTTATGCTCTTTTGCTCACTTCAACCCAGTAACAGTCACTGTGTCTTCCACGCAGTTCAAATTTTTCCTTTTCTTCCTTGATCTTCGCTTATTTTCATAACCAAGGGCGAACAGGCCCCCAACACCCTCTTGTGACTTGGCTTGAGGAAATTCAAATCTAACCTTTCTGTTTTACTTCGACTTCAGACTGTGCAGTGCAACCTTTGCTTTCTGCTCTATGCCTCGTCTCCATCCTTCCTTGTGCAGACTGTCTTTTCTGTGTATGGTACCTAGTTTCAATTGCACTTGGTACCTAGACCCTTTTCCTTATGATTTTACTTAGAGTTGCGGGGTAGCGGGTTGTCATAATACAATTTCAACCGACTCCAATTCACTAATCCTTCCTTCCATTCTCCCTTCAAAGTCTTCAACTACGTAGCTCTTCCTTTTGTAACATAGGCGATCTCATATGGACCGAGCCAATGCGTTTTGAACTTCCCAGGATGTTTTATGAACTTACTGTCATATACCAGTACTAGATAACCTTGTTTAAATTCCTTCTTGTTTATGTGTCTGTCATGATAGGCCTTCTCTCTTTCCTTCTGTATCTATTGATGGAATCCTGACATAAATTTGTCTTCTTCGAGTCCGACCAACTGCACGAGCCTCTCTTGAATAGCGCCAGTGTCATCCATGTCTGTAAAGGTAGAAATTCTTAGTCTTGGTACCAAATATTCCGTTGGAACAATGACTTTGAGACCATAAACCAACTTGAAAGAGGTATGCATTGTTAATTTTTTGCAAGTGGTTCTATAGGCCCATAGTATTGTTGGTACTCTAAAATCCCAGTCATCCCTATTCACACTGCAAATCTTCGCCAGCACTATCTCCAAGATCTTGTTGAATTCTTCCATCGTCCCATTTGATTGTGGATGGTAAGGCATGCTCTTCTGATGGCGGACTGCAAATTCCTCAGTGAGGGATTCAATTGTTTTATTTATGAAATGTCTGCCTTGATCACTCAAAAGGATCTTTGGGTATCCAAACCTGGTTATGATGTCATCAAATATGAAGTGCGTAATTGTAGTTGCACTACAGTCCTTAACTGCTCTTGCTTCAGCCCATCTAGTCAAGTACTTTGTTGTTGTAATTATGTACCTTACTCCTGTGTGCTTTCCTGGTGGGTTTATAGGTCCCACAAAGTCGATGGCCCATTTCTCAAATGATTGTAGGGTTAGTTGTGGTGCTAATGGAATTCCATCTGTTCGGGATGGTTTCCCAACTCTTTGGCATACATTGCAGGCTCTGTGATAGTCTTTAGCATCTATGTGTAAGGTAGGCGACCAAAGGCCAGCTCTAAGCACCTTTTGTGTGGTTTATTTCCCTGCGTAGTGTCCTCCTGCGATGCCTTCATGAGCTTTCATGAGGATCATCGGTCGTTCTTCCTCCATAAAACATCTTTTGAATATCTCATCAGGTCCCATATTGTAGAGCTGTCCAATGAATGGTAACTCAACTCCTGGTCCTTCCACATATCTTTGGCCTTCTGTTTCTACAATGTTCACCTTTCTTGGATCATCGTCTTCATTAGCATTGATGTTGTAAGATCCTTGTAGTTTCTGGAGAGGCGTAGTCCATTTGTCCTCTTCTTTCTCCAAAGGGAGGTTAGATGCCTCCTCGAATACTTTTTATTTTACAATCTGCAATGATTGATCTACTGAAGGATATTGACTTTCAAATAAGAAGGTGGTTACAAAACTCCGAGTCATACCTTCCCAGTCTGTAGTGATGAGGCACAACTCTGCTTGAAGGTACCTGTTGATAGGTGTCATGTCCAGTGTGTTAATGAATTTGTGCACCCACTGCTCTTGAGGAATGTTGCTCCAGGCTTCTTTGCAACTTCTGACATGGTCCTTTGGGCAACTTTGACCTGTGTACCGAACTTCACAGCCTTCTAATTGTGCTAAGAACCACGCTGTAATCAAGGTATTCCATTGTACCCATTATGTAATGTTGTTTTTGTGTGTCCCCCACCATCTTGTTGGTGTGGATTTCAGGGCCTCATCCATTGCCAACAATCTTTGTTTCATTGGTACACTTTTTTCAAAGTCCGACAAGAAGGTTTCTAAGGGATTCAGACCATCAAAGGGGGGTAAGTTACTTACTATTGTGCCAATCCAATGAACTTCGTTGGTTAATATAGCACATATTCTTGTAGATAATTCATACAATTTATTTTTCCAGTTTTCCAGTGCTTATTCTGAGTCTAATGAAAATGCACTATCACTTTTCCAGCTTAGGTTTCCATCGGTTGTAGGATTAATGTAATCCTGTTGTCTGGTTGTTATTTTGTATATGTTTTATAGTTCATATGCGCGGTCTTATTCTCTAATGGCCTCTGTGTATCGCTGACATTCATCTGGATCTAAGGGTGTAATGACCCTAAGGCCATCTCTTTCAAACAACATACGTCTTTTTTTTAAATCAACCACAATGGAATTATTGAAATCCTAATCAATTCCTAATAGTGCAAGGTAAGGACATCTATCATTAACTATCTCAATTACCTCAAAATATGCAAACGTTCTTACTCCGTCGATGTCCACAAGGACATGCTCCAATCATCCAAAGGGGATGACAACTTGCTGATTAGCCATCCTGAGCCTGATAAGGGAATAGATCAACTTCGATTTTCCCATCAGTTCCCAAGTTTTCTTCATCATGACATTGACCTCCAACCCTAAGTCGAGGACCATATAGTATATATCATATTCTCCTATTTGAGCATTCAAGTGTAATTCCTTATTTGTCCTTGTCTTTTTAGTGATTTGGTGTACTTCCCTATTTAGTGAGGGGTCTATCTTTCCTAGCTCATACTGTCTGATTAAATTTTATAGTTCTTGTACAATGCTCTCATTCTGAATCAACTTAATACAAGTATATAGAAATTCCATGAGCTTGATTACCTATTTTCCTTCTCTTGGTGAAGCAGAATGATCAAATTCTTGCAACATTCCATATTCCCTTACTTATGGCCATGTCTTTGATGAAGATCCTTGGTCTTCTTTGAACTCTTTTCTTGCCTCCTAAAATATATGTCTTTATTTCTTTGCATGAAAAGTTTGGGTCTTCTCTGCAGCTTTCCTAATTCCTGAGTCTTTTGTAGTCTTTCCTTGGGTTAGTCTGTCTTCTCCTGTAACAATGCCTCCTCTAGTGATAACAATGAATCTAGGGTCTTCTTTGTGAGGTTCAACGTATATCAGTTGCACTTGCGGGTTCTGTTGAGGTCCTCATCTTTCCTAAAGCTTAGTCAACAATGTTGGACATTCCTCGATAACATGCTCGAAGGAGTTTCAATAGTTTCAAGTGGTGCAAGAGTTCTGACAGTCCCTTGCTAGGTGTCTTGGTTGTGTGTAGTTATAATAGATTATGTTTCCTCGGCCTCGACCCATACCTCCTCCTCGTCCTCATCCTCTGAATCCACCATGAAGATTGAAGTTTCCTCTCCCAGGGGAGTTATACTGCGTAGTGTTTCCTTCTTGCTGTACTTCAACTTGAATTTTTTATATGTCTCTTGGCCTTTCATGTATGAGATCGTAAGCCCTAAAATCCCTATCATCATGCCCCATGGACTTATAGAACATGCAATCAAAATTTGTGGGTGTCTGAACATATTTTTCCATGTAATAGCACTCACCAGGGCGTTGTCTATTTCTACATACCTTGCACCAGGGTAAGGTGACTTGCTTCAAAGGGCTCAGATCTCTAGAGGCCAAGTATTCATGGAATAAGGGACAATATTCCTCATCATGGCCTTCTGATCTGCATATGACACACCATATGTATTCTCTTTTATCTTTTCCCTTGTCTTTTTTCATATCTTCGACCTGCAGAGACAAACTAGTTAGCTGACTCAAGAGTTGGCTCATACCTGAACTGGATTCTCCCATAGGGGATGATTCTAGATTCATGGTGATATCCAGTGCCTTAGCTTACGAAGAAATATTATATTGCATAAGAGGAACTCTGATGTGTGGTAAAAGGAAAACAATGAACCAGTCTTTGTTCTGCTCATATGGGATCTGAAAAATCAATCATCCTGTTAAGGTATTAAATCTCAAATCGAATTCCCAAACGGGTTCGGCTACCTTCTTCTTGATCTCTTTCATCTCTGTAATACATTGTGATTCCAATTTGGGTTTCTTGAATTCTACAATCAACACATTCTTGATCTGATTCAACGGATTAGGCTATGCAAGTCCTTGGACAAGCTTCACGTACTAGCTCAGTGCGTGATCTCGGAGGGTAGTACTAAACTGAGTTATTTTAATAGCTTCATCGGTGAAATTTTTAATATTCCATAAGGCTTCACACATAAACCAGTGTTGATAAGGATCTTTAGATCCATCTCCCCTAAAGATAGGGAGCCTCATCTCATGTGCCATAGATCTTCCTAGGTTTCCTGACTGAGTATGTGGTGGACTACTAGTGACAGTTCTCTGAATGCTCTGGTGGCTTGGATTACTCTGATTTATTAACGTTGTTGAATCAACAGGAGGGATAATAGTACTTACTTCAATAGTTTGCGCAGTTCCTGAAGTTTCTGGCTTGTCCCGACAAGGTTCTTGAGCTTTCCCTTCCTCTTCCCTAGCGGGTTATGAATTCTCTTCGTTCGTTAGATCTGCCTCTTCTACACTATAGAAACCCTTTTCCTTGTAGTTCTTCTTAAATAGTTTCTCAATATGAACTTCTTTGAACGCTCTTCCACTACGCGTATGTCCAGCCTTTGTTTCATTGTCGATGTCCGAATTCCTGAACATTATCTTTTCCAGATCTGACCAATCTACTGTATCTTCAAGATGTTCTTCTCATGCAATAGAATCTTGATCCTCAGCTTCAGAAAATGTAAAAATTTTCCTCTGGGTCCCTTGAAGAAATATCTATCGGCGTGGCTATATGAATCTACTCTGTCAACAACAAACTCGGTGATGTACCTTCCAATGGTGCTATAAAATCAGTGATCTACTGCTCGTGACACGATGTTATCGACTCTCTTGACCTTCTTGATCAACGCCAATGTCCAGACCACAGGAGGTCTAGATATGATCTCAAACTGGGTATTTGCTAACCTAGATAACCGCTCATATAGCTCCTGATGGATTCCTCCAAATAAAATCTCGTTTATATCAGTAAAGATATATCTCTCCAACCAATTGTTAGTACTAAGATTAGGGTTCTTGTTCTGGGATTCAACAAATTCCTTCTCTTGGTCCTCTATCCACTTTTTTATTTCCGTGTTTGATGGAAACCACCTTGACATTCCCTTAAGAAGATTCTTGTCTCGACAACGAAACCATTTGTTGGCACAGGGGCAGACCTAGGGTTCAACTCCAAGAGTGCACCAACAATCCATAGCTACTGGCCCTTTTGGAAACACCTGCGAGGCAGATGAAGTCTCACCCAAAGAAGCTATGTGGGGGTTGCAGGACAACGATGTCTACAACCAAAAGGAATGTAAAGTGGGTTCAAAGTGATTGACACACAAAAATATAGTATTCTTTATCTTCCTAGGATCTACTTCACAAGATATATCTATTATATCTAACACAATAATGCGATAGAAGTATACCAATAAAAAAGAACAGAACACCAATCACACATACAACACAAGATATACGTGGTTCACCCTCTCTCTAGGGCTACGTCCACATAACTATTCTTTATAATGTATTAAGATGAAGCATACAGTTCTTGTCTGCTCTCTCAGCTAGCAAATCTTCTTTCTTCTCCTCTTTGTTTCTCCCCTTCTTGTACACCCAGCTGCAGGACTTGACCTTTGCACCTAGCTGAAGATCTTACAATACCAGAAGGCTCTCACACTTATATCTTCTCTCTCACACAACAATAATCACTCATGTCAATAGTACAACTAGATCGAACCTACTTCCCTTAGGTAGTTTCTTATTTATACATTAAAATATATCACCGACATCCTTAGGTCGAAACCTAGGTGTCAAAACTCTAGATACCCAAAACCCTAGGTGTCTAAAACCCTAGATACCCAAAACCCTAGGTGTCTAAAAACCTAGGTCAACTTGACTCGCTTTTTCAGGGCTTTGCCAACCTGTCTTTCCCTCCTTCTCGCGCGGTGCTCCAAAGCATCCAATGGTGGCTTTTTCCGTTTGCTGAGTTTTCTATGATCCTTCTTTCTTGTTGATCCGTCGTCCTTGATTTCCTCATTCAATGGCTTGCTTCCTTTTACTTCGCTCCATCTTTTCTTCTCTTTTGCTCACTTCGACCTAGTAACAGTCACTGTGTCTTCCGTGCAGTTCACATTTTTCATTTTCTTCCTTGATCTTCTCTTATTTCCATAACCAAGGGCCAACAACGAAATTGGAAGATGTGTTGGGGTTTTCCTTCCAGTGGAAGTGAAAAATTACTACAATATTAGAGAGCCAGAAGAACGACTAAACACCGATTTTTTTGTAAGCTTCTATGAGAAACATGATACCGGCAAGGTGATGGTGTCGTGGTGGAGAGAGGATAAAAAGTTTACCAATCAGACCTCTGGTTGACACCCGACGACCAACCTAAGGGAGTTGTACATCTATATAATGGCCCTCCTCTGCTGATTGCATGGGGAGAAATACTTCTCTAGGATTTCAGAGGCTTGAATGCATCTATATTATATGGTAGCCATTTCCAGAATAGGTTTGAACTGGGGTGCCATCATTTCCAAACAGATGAGCACCTGCATACGACAAGATCATACACCAAATGAAGGAGAGACTCCATATTTCTACATGGAATATTATCTATTGGATGTCATCTATGCCAAAAATGTCTTTGTCAGAATGAACTTAAGATGGCACACCTCAAAACTCTCGGTCCATGTATATTTCAACATCTTGTGGGAGAACAGGTACAAGAAATCCTACTCTCTCATCTGTGATCAGTTCATCACACGTATTTATTCCTTGTTGTTCAATAAAGAGTGCCCAAGGCTATCGGATGCAGCCAAAAATATTGTATCGAAAGTTGGCCACAGGTATCTAGATGAGCACGATACCTACATTAGGGTTTTCAGTGCCACCAGAGCACCCCATCTATTACCTGTGTATGTCCCTGATTGACTAGTAATCAGATAAATCTGTTACCAGACCATCCTGCAAGGTTATAATTCTATTCTGGTAAAAGATAAGAAGTGGGCGTTCATACCTTATGGATTCCATATAGGTTTCTACATGGTAAAAGACACTGCTCAAGATAAACAGGAAGGGTTGAATCAATTGGAGTTATGATTCAATATTGCCCTCTTTCACAAGCATGACCCAAATGGTTTAGTCCCAAAGCACGCATCACATGTATCTTCCTGCTGGCCATATTCCCATGACAGGTTTGGAGATGAGATATTCACCGAAAATGCTCAAAACTGGGATGAGGTGGTTGCAAGGATGGATGACTCTAAGGAAACTAGGTTCAAGGCCATTAGTTTGGATGAGAAAGAAATAGTCCTGGAAAAATTGGCTCAAGAGGTCCTTAGGGCTAGGGAAGAAAGGATATCATCTGAATCAGTCCAAGCAGTGAGAGCTCCCCATGAAGCCACCAAAACAATAGATATTTCTCAGGTAACTATGGTACATGAAAAGAATTTCCCCGAGGCTCAGGATGTGGTGGAGAGAGAGGCACTCATGTATCAACAGGTGCAACATATGATGAATTAGATGTGGGATAACTCGGACCTCATCAGCATTCCAAGGCTTCTGACTGATAGCCCAAAAGAAAGCCCGTCAGGGCCAAATGACTCTAATTGCATAAACCTTGATAACATCAACGGGTCAGATGACCATGAATCCACAATGCCACCAGATGTATCACCAACAGGTGTGATGAATCAACCAGAGACAGGCTGGGTATCAGTGGAAACAAGTGTGCCTAATCCTTTGAGTGAGTTTATAAATATATATAGTGATGATGAGAGCCCGGAGGCATCTCTCGGGACCCCTGTGCGTGTCCAAGAAGAAAAGGGACCTGAGAAGACTTCTTCTCCTAATCCCAGGGTCCAAACCCAGGAGGTCCCACCAAAGAAAATAAAATCCAAAAGTGTTCTCGACACAAAGATGCCCGATGCACCAGAGACCTGAGTAGACAGTCCGAAGGACAAGTCAAAACTGGACGAGCCAGAGGAAGGATCCCCACAAAAGGAAATCAATGTTTCGATGGTAGATGCACAAGTAAGTATCGAGTCTACCCCCGATGCCTTATTTCTCTTGATACGCAGATCCCTGACAAGCGACAGGTAGAGGCTGGGCCTTAAGAGCGCAACAAAGAAGTTCAAGAACCCTATCTTGAAAAAATATACACCACTGAAAGTCTGGGAGACACACTCACATGGGGTGATCAAAAAATCACTGAACCTTGTGGATGAAGTAGCCGATATATATGCAATCGCTTATGATCAAAAGAGAAAATCTATTGTTCAACGTGTTAACTCCCAAAATAGCACCGTCATTTTGGTCGGGTTTTATGGTGGATAGCATGGCTATTGATAGTTTCCTCAATTCATTGTTGAGTCTTTTTAGCTGCAAAACTTAAGTTTTGGTTTTGACCCATAAAGTCTTCTTTTTCAAAATTGTCATTTTTTACTTTCCACAGCTAATGTGTTTAAAAAGATTCATTGTGCGCTGTGGAAAGTGCCCACTTTCAACAGCTAAAGAGCTCTTTTCATCAGTTGACACGCTGTTGAAAGTGACAAACATTAAAAAGTTTTGAAAATCAGTTCTCGGGTGGCTCACTGTGACAAATACACGCTTTCCGCAGCTAAGGAGGGTCTTCTACAAACGGTGCGTTGTGGAAAGTGCATACTTTCCGCAGCTAACAGGGGCTTTCAAAGGGGTCGTGCGCTGGTGAAAGTGGCAAGCAAACAGTTGATAGAGGCTGTACTCCTAGGCTGGCAACATCAAATCAAACCTTTGGTTCCATATCGGACGTTGTTCACAAAGGACCGTTTAGAGTTTTGAATTGCAAATGGAAAGAATGATTCTTAAACTTTCAGGGCACTTTTCAATCCCTTCCTGAGCTCCAAATGAATATCTGAAAACACCATTGGATAGATTAGATTCTCTAGATGTCAATCGACTATTTATACATGAAAAATGGATTTTTTATGACCGAGAAATTCGATTTTGAAAATCTACCCGCTTTCAACAGCGCAAATCGATATTTTATGACCCGTTAGTTGTTGAAAGTGGCGACTTTCCACAGCTAAGGAGCGCTTTTTTACGATCTATGTGCTGTGGAAAGCCTGTAACGGCCAGAATGTTACGATTTTCGCCCAGATCTGGAATTTTCAAATTAAAAGCACATGAAACCTTTTGAACTAGACAGGTGGTGAATTATTCCATCAAATCCAAAGGCTATTTTGGGAAAGACAAG
>ML804883.1:464461-483636 GCA_009831015.1 Picea engelmannii | reverse complement strand
TATCATTTTCATGTTTGAATGCTATAAGCTGTATTGAGTTGTCCCATTGATCCACATTTACAAAATACAAAAACATTCATTTCTTAAGTTACCAAGCACCTTTGGTCTGCAACCACAAAGGGTTTCTTGGAGTGATAACACAACGGACCACCAAGAAAAGGAGGATTACATTGGACTGCTCCGTCCTCACCACTAAAGAGGAAGAGTTGATAAACACAGAAAACGCCAGAACATATGAACTTATCGGTGCAGGGAGAGCGATCTTGGATGCCACCCTAGAAAGAGATAGAAGAGATGAGAAGGAGTTGGTCATCGCCCTGATGGAAATAAAACATTTGCGCCACCTGATTGAATACTATTAGGGCACCACTCAGATCATGGTATACCTAAGAAGCGAGTTCGAAGAGGCTTACAACAAGTTCACACACAAGCAACACCTTTTTACTATGAAGATAGTTGAGCTCCAGGAAGACACTCTCATGGCACTCACAACGTGCAAGGATATGGAGCGGTGGTATAAAAGGGTGTTGTTATCGCACAGTTTGTAGCTAGGTCAAATGGCTAGAAGATGGAGGCCAAACTGGCGTAACAGGAACCTACCCCACCCAATGTCACCACAATGGGGAGGTTCTTTTTATTCAGGGAGGTTAGCCCAGGGGAGACGTCCCCGGTAACCTGGGGTTTTGAAGAGGCCAAAGTATAAAGGTCAAAGTAAAAGTCCCTCCTCACAGGTTACCACCAAGATCGATCTAGCTAATCAGCCAATAATGAAGTGTAGCCCTAAATGAGAACACCTGCCTGGAAAAAGACAATAGAAAAACAGTATATGTAGGCTATAATTCAATGGGTTAGTACTTCATATAACTATCTGATGTTAATAGATTAGCAATTATAACAATAGATATTAATGAGATCATTGTTTATCAATATAGCAGTGGAAGAATATCAATTCATCAATAAATATTGAGATGATGTAGCCAACAATGTATTTAATCAATCCCTTACTCAATAAATGCTTTAAAACATCATCTAATTTCTTATCAACAGAAAGTGTTGCGTCAAGATAGAATAACCAAGTATGATGTCAACCTTACTAGGGTTAGTTAGTTAGTTAGGGTTTCAAATTATAAAAATTTTAAGAGTTGTTTGAGCACTATCACTTCAACGTTGGGGACTTGAGATCAGTGCCTAAGGGTAGATGGAGTCAATTTAAGAGAGGGCACAAAGGTTGAAGGGAAAAGGCTAAGGAATAGAGGGAAGGGTTATGAAGTGCTGCAATGGAAGGGCCCCAGAATCAAAAACCTAGGGGAAAGAGGCTCACTCTGGTGTTGCTTAAGCAAGGCCCCGTTCTCTTTCCTCCTTCCTTAGGTCAAACTTGGCAAAATGGCTAGCATAAAAGACAAGTCAAGACAAGAGAGTGAGGTGAGGGAGAGTGTTGCAAAGGAAAGGCCCTATCATCAAACCCTAGAAGCAGGATGACCCTAGGTGTAGTTAACCTAGGCCTAGGATGTCTCCTCCTTCTTGACTCTTAAAAGGCACTGCTAGCACAAGTGAAGAAGCAATAAGAGTGTAGCAATGGCTAGGCTCTTCCTTCATTCTTCAGTGGCTGAATATTTCTCTTTTAGGGGACATGAAACAAGGACCTACTTGTGTGCTTGTCACCTAGGGTTTTAAATCAACAAAGTTTATAAATAAATGCAAGAATATAAGCCTACAACCATTCAATTAAGAATTTTTGCAGAAAAAACACTTACATATCATGAAGAAATAACATTGCAAACCCTAGTTGTAAACCTTCCTTCAAGAGAAATGCCAAAAATGACACGAAAATCCTTTCTTCAACAAGTGCACCTCACTTAAAAGATGAAATACCCCAACAAGGGCACATAAATCAGATCTCACAAGAGAGTGAGTTGTGTCTTCTGTCAAAATGAGGGAAAAACTCCTCAATATATATTGTATCATGACCTTTAATTAAATTTAGGTCATTAAAAATAATCGAAAAGGCTACAAACCAAAATTATACTATTTTTATATTAAATTGTCAAATCAAAACCCTAACTGAGCATAAGAAAGATGTCAAGCTCTACTGAGGGAGACATTAGCCCCTTTTTATGTCAAATGCAGCACAATATGACAAAACGTTGGGCCTCTTTGGGTCTCCCAACCATGCCACACGTGCTAGTTTCCCTGTCCAACTGTCACACATTCAAGGTGATGTCAATGGCTCCTAGGTGATGTCTTGGGTCATCAAAGGGAAACGTTCCACTGGAAGTGGGTCAACCCCCCTAGGCTGGGCTCAGCCAAAGTGTCCCTGATGGAACGTCCTTCTTCTTTTCAGGTGCAAAAACTCAATCAAGCATTGTCCTGTCTTTGCCCCTTGATGGGGTCTCAACAACCATTTGATGGGCTCTTCAGCCCCATGGAGGTCCGAACTAATCATATCCCCATGTGTACCAGTCCATGTGGTACATGTCCGTCGGGCATGGTCCTGCACATCAAAAATTTCGCCCTCCATGGGCTCATTAGTCACAGGGATCATAGCAATTTTAATCACGTCTCATCATTAATATTATCATAAATATGCATAAAAACCCTGATATATCATCCAATAGCTCAAAGATATTACAAAGACCTACAATACAAGTCTAAAGAAAAAGACAAGACACCCTATTGAGATAGTATCCATAAGTAAAGGAAAGTCTCCAAGGGGTATCATCCAAGCCATGTAAAACAAGGTGATGTGGATAAGGGATGTCCAGACATACAGGTAGAGTGAAAGACAGGGATGCATGATATTTCCTATGGGTGCCTTTGTAGAAGGCGAGCTGTACTTGTCATGGATGCAATTTTTTCCAAGCCCTTTCTTGCCTTTATTATTTCTTTTGTTTATTTTTTTTTCCCTTTTTTATTTCAAGGACTAACTAGAGGACACTGCCTTGGCGTGGTGACCAAAGGTGATAGTGTTACCCATAAGCACTTTCATAGAGATGATAGGGCTGGCTCGTGATGAGACCCCCTTTCCCTTGGCCATGCAACCAAAGGTCACTTCCCTGGCATGGTAACCAGATAGTGGCAATTTGATGTCGTTAGGTACCCATGAACATAATAGGCTAGCTCATGATGAGACCCCCTATCCTCTTGGCTAGGTCTTGTTTTTGTTATTTTTCTTTGGGTCCCTCTTGTTTCTTGCTGAGAGGTTGTTTATTGCCTTCTCAGGGATCCTTGGGCGAGGCATCTCGAGGTTTCATTTTTATGGCTTTTATCTTTTACCAGTTGCTTTTACCTTATGGGCCTTTAGCCCCTTCTTCCCACAAGATAAGGTGCAACCCTACAAACAGATCATCCTAATGCCTGGACTAGGGGAATGGGACAGATGAGCGAGAGATAAGATGAAAAATGATGATATGATGGGAGCGAATGATGGCTCTTCATAAATCCCCCCAATGACAAACCAAAACCTATGGGTGGAGGCTTTCTAGGACACCCTATCAATCCCCTCAACAATGGTCAAGTGGGTCAATGTAAGATCCAAGAAGTTGTTAGAAATAAAAGGAGTAAGATGCATATATCTAAAGGTTATAATGATCAAAAGTGACACATACCATGATACCTGGACCAATTACCTCATGGAGCAAGAGCCTTCTCCGATACAAGACCAGGCCAATGGTGATGGATGTTACTACTATTGACAAGACAAATCTGATGAAAGAAGAGAAGGATGGGCCCTCCAGGGCCATGCTCAGGTCAATCTTTCTCTCGGTACTCCATGTCTAGGACCTGTGGGCCTTGAGAGATGATCTCCTAGTTATCCCTAGAAATCAGGGATAACATCTGGCTCCAACTCGGAGACATGTGCTCACCGTAGAGCACATGAGAACCTCAACATATCTAGCATAACCCGCAGACCTTCTCAACTCGATAGGGGCATCAATAACAAAAATGGGGTGGTAATGCCACCCCAACACACACACACACACACACACACACACACACACACACACACACACACACACACACACACACACACACATATATAAATTGAAATAAAAAAATCAATATGCAAATGTGAAAGCAAACTAACATGAAATGAAAATGGTATAATACACGAAGAATGCCTACTTACTTGTACTTACCTGTGAAGTCAGGTTACCCCATCCTGGTGGGGTTTGAGGAGGCATCCACTGATAGGCACTGTGTGCCTTTGTCCCTCCAGTGTAGACAGGTAATAAGAGTCATTAACTAACTTTCTTCCAACCTTAAAAGGGTCAAGGCAAAAATGATTGTTTCCTTTGATATTAGTAGGCTTCCCTTTATTGTCATCCCACATCCATACTATGTCTCCCTCCTTGTACTCTTTGACTTTGAATTTGGTCGTTCCTTGAACAACCCTGGTGTATTGTGTAGAGGGAGGTGGGTGGGAGTCTTCTATAAAGATTTCCTTCTGTGAAGGATGGATCCATACATCATCTTCTCTTATGGTGCCAGCTTCCCTGTCTGTATACCTGTCTATGAGTTGCAGGTATTTTTCTTTTGTGGACCTTTGTATCTGATCAAAATCTTCCTTTGTTGCAAAAGGCGTATCTTCTGGAGAATATTTATGAGAAGCCTATCTGGTTTTGTCACGTGCTTTGTCATCTTTGATCGAATCATTGGGCTCTTTCACATGATTTGTAGTCACAGGTACATTCCGGAGATGACCAATAGTTTCATCTTTCAATGGTCCATCTGATCCTTGGAAAAAAAATTCAAATCTCTCTTTGATAGATGGTACCTTCATGAATTCTCTCAAAGGGATGGTTACAAACATCTTGGACAATGCCCCTTCAAGGTCAAAGTTTAGGTTAACCCTTTCAGTATTGGATGTTTCTGTTAATTTTTATGCCATTATTATAGTTCTTTGCATTTCAATAGATAACAACAACATAAGAACAAGATCACTGAGAAATACACATTCACAAGAGACACAACATTTATCCTGGGAAACCCTCTAGGGGAAGAAAACCCAGCAAAACTTCTGTAATATAAATAGCCAATACAATGCCAAGATATCTTATGCTAAAACATAAATTCCTCTCCCAAGATATGTGCCACTCTCTCTCTCCTTTTCTGATAACAGTTCAGAACTTGTCTCTCAAACTAAGCAAGTGAGTTATGTTCAAATGAGGTGCTAGCCTCCTTTATTTATACAAGTTCTAACACGTGTGAAGTGTCTCTTCACTAGCAGGGCCGACTTCTCAATCTGGGTGGGTAAACCCACCTTTATTATATTTATGGGTCTTCTTATTAACTGCTGGGGCTGACTTCTTATTCTGCTTATTACAATTGTCTATTGAACAATCCACAAAAGGGGATTTGGTCCTATTACAATAAACGACATGATCAATCCTCAATGGGGATTGATACTATGAATAATATATCAATAATAATAAGAATACTCTTTGCAGTTACATTATTTCAATACTCCCCCTTAACAAGAAGGGTATTCTTCAGTAGCATCATGCGAGAGAGAGAGGACAACATCATCAATATCATCTTGGATGGCATATCTATAAATCATATGAATTTTTCTTCATCGACAACATCATCATTCTCGAAAGAATTCCATCATCATCTGCATCAATATGTATCAGTATAAAAAATGATATCTCATCACAACACTAGGCTGGCCCATCACAATAATAGACTGGCTCTATGTCACAGCTGTTAGGTTGGTAGCTCAGTGCAAGTCACATCTTTCTTTACATCTAACAACTAGGTCAGAAGAAAGGTATACATCATCTTTCTTTATGTCTAACAACTGGGTCAGAAGCAAGGAACACATCATCTTGCTTTACATCTAACAACTAGGTCAGAAGCAAGGAATCATCTTGCTTTACGTCTAACAGCGAGGACATAAGCAAGGAACACACACATCATCTTGCTTTACGTCTAACAACGAGGTCAGAAGCAAGGAATCATCTTTATTTGCGTCTAACAGTGAGGTCAGAAGCAAGGAACACACACATCATCTTGCTTTATGTCTAACAGTGAGGTCAGAAGCAAGGAATCATCTTGCTTTATGTCTAACAATGAGGTCAGAAGAAAGGAGCACACACATCATCTTGCTTTACATCTAACAGTGAGGTCAGAAGCAAGGAATCATCTTGCTTTACGTCTAACAGCAAGGTCAGAAGCAAGGAACACAAACATCATCTTGCTTTACGTCTAACAGTGAGGTCAGAAGCAAGGAATCATCTTGCTTTATGTCTAACAGCGAGGTTAGAAGCAAGGAACACACACATCATCTTGCTTTACGTCTAACAGTGAGGTCAGAAGCAAGGAATCATCTTTCTTTACGTATAACAGCGAGGTCAGAAGTAAGGAATCATCTTGATTTATGTCTAACAGGGAGGTCAGAAGCAAGGAATCATATATACTCCCCCTTTCAGGGAGGGTCCTTTCGAACTATACCAAGCTTATCTCGAAAGTGTTCAAACTTTACATGAGACAGAGGTTTGGTCAACACATCAGCAACCTGTTCATCTGTGCTAACATACAGGAGCTTCAAGGATCCTCTCTGCACCATGTCACGGATGTAATGATAGTGAATATCTATGTGCTTCGACCTGTCATGGAATACAGGATACTCTGTCATCTTTATGCAGCTCTGGTTGTCACATAGGATCGTGGTTGCTTCCATATCTAGGTCAAATAGACCGCTCAACAACTTTCGAATCCATAGAGATTCACAGCTAGCAGAACATGCGACAATGTACTTTGTTTCCGCTATGCTGAGAGCAATACTGGATTGCTTCCTACTCTGCCATGAAATCATGGATGATCCCAAACTAAAAAAACATCCAGAAGTGCTTTTTTTGTCAGCAACGCTTCCTACCCAATATGAATCAGTGTATCCACTCAATGTGAAATTATGATCTACGTCATAACTGAGACCATAATCTATCATACCTTTAAGGTACCTCATCACATGTTTTGCAGCCACTAGGTGAACACGTCTGGGCTCTACCAAAAACTGACTCAAGGTGTTCACGGAAAAACAAATGTCTGGTCTGGTGTTCATCAGGTACATCAGTGATCCAATAATCTATCTGTATAGTGTGGCATCAATCAAATTTGACAAAGTATCGACCAACAGCTTTAGCTTCGCTTCCATGGGTGTATTCATGGGTTTGCATTCTAGCATGTCGAATCTCTTTAAGATCTCGACCGTGTACTTCCCTTGGTTAAGGAAGATCCTCTCTGGACTCTGCCATACCTCAAGACCTATAATGCATTAGGCCAAGGTCTTTCATTTCAAATTCAGAGGCAAGTCTCTTTTTACATTCAACGATGAGCTTTTCTTCTCTAGTTAAGAATAATTCATCCACATATAGCAGTAAGATTACTGGCTCCTTATCCATAATTTTGAAGTAGAGATTTGAGTCTGCTTTACTCTTGGTAAAGTATAAGCTCATCAAGAAACTGTTTATACATCCATACCAAGCTCTAGGAGCTTGCTTCAATCCGTATGAGACTTTTTTCAATTTGCAGACATGAGACTTCCTGTCTTCTACCTCAAATCCTTGAGGTTTCTCTATATACACTTCCTCTTCGATGACACCATTTAGGAAAATTGTCTTCACATCCATCTGGTGCAGCTTCCACTTCATCTTAGCTGCAAGAGCTATGATGGTCCTGATCGAAGTGTATCTGGCTACAGGAGCAAATGTCTCTTCATAGTCAATGCCTTCCTTCTGGGAAAATCCACGAGCGACAAATATTGCTTTATACTTCTCAATACTTCCATTAGCAGCATGTTTTATTTTGAATATCCATCTGTAGGATACCCCATCTTTATTCTTCGATCTGGGAACTATTTCCCATACTTCATTCTTCATTATGGATTGGTATTCCTCTGTCATGGCATCTGCCCAATATTTTCTCTGAATGGCTTCTTCAGAGTAGGTAGGATCCTCTTTTACATCAAATCCGTATAACTGGAGAATGGCTTTGGTCTTTTCACCTATCTTGTAGTTCCTTGGGGAACACCGTACTTCTCTCCATCTTGAATAAGCTCTCTAGACTAGGATGGATTTCTTTTATGGAGGATCATCATCTGAGGAGGTTCTTGTACTTCTACTATATCATGGTATTCTAGAAGTTCCTCATCGGGGAAAGTTATGACTTCCCTTACTGGTTTTGCAGCTCTAGGAACCTCCCTTATTGCAGCATTGGGGATTATTGGTTCCTCTTCATATACCTTTTCAAGCTAGCACAGTTTAGATTTCTTGAGCACTGCATCTTCATCAAAGGTCACATCCCTACTGATCTCAATGTGATGTTGACCCGGTATATAGATTTTGAAGGCCTTGGAGACCTCACAGTATCCCACAAATATTCCCTTCTTCCCTGAAGGGTCCAGCTTGTTTCTCTTTTCTTTAGGTATACGAATAAACACTGGACAACCAAATAATTTGAGATGGCTTACCTCTAGCTTCTTTCCAGTGAACATCTCTTTCGGTGTCTTGAGCCTAAGTGCACTATGGGATAATCAGTTCTGCACATAAACAACTGCCATCGCTACTTCTGACCATAAGCACATAGGAATATCTTGATCTTCACAGCTTCCAGCATGGTTCTGTTCTTTCGTTCAGCTACACCGTTTTGTTGGGGATTATAGGGAGTAGTGAGTTCCCTCTTGATTCCAACATCTTTGGAGAAGTTCACAAACTCTTTTGAGGTATATTCTCTTCCATTATCTGACCTGGGTATCTTAAGCTTCCTTATAGAAGGGTTCTCTTATCAAGGCTTTGAGTTCCCTTATCTTGCTGAACACTTAAAATATATCCAGGTCTTTTACGAGAATAATCATTAATGAATGATACATAGCATACATACCCATTAATGGAGGATGATGGCATTGGGCCACATACATTTGAATGAATGAGTTCTAGGACTCCTTCTGCCTTGTTGTCCCTCTTCAGAAACAGGTTCTTGATGTTCTTCCCTTGTGCACATCCATTGCATACGCCTTCATGGTCACCTTTGAGTTCTGGTAAGCCTGTGACCACTTTTCATATGTATGGTAGCACCTTGTAGTTGAAGTGAGTTGATCTTCAATGCCAAGATTCTTCAATGGCGTGGGTCATGGAAGCTTCTGAGTGACCCTATAGGTTATGCAAGTCATATTATTCTCTTCAAATGATGATTGCTTCATTTACAGTCTCTCCTTTAGCACGTTTCCTTCTACAACCTTCACCATAGCTTCCTCAGGGTTATTACATGTGACCTGAAGTAAGGCCAACAAAACAACAAGCAAGAGAAATATCCCTCTGATAATATAAATCAATAGCACGAACAATCATCACAGTAGCTCCTTTAGAGCTATTACTTATAATTTATTTGAAGCAAAGATTAAAGGTAAGGAATACAATACAAAATGAGGTCAACACTCTCATAGTGTTGTGACCAAGCATTCTTCCATGGCAACCTATAACTAACACACGAGGTTTCTCCTAGAGGAGGTGTTAGTTGTATTAGGCAAAGTATTTACCTCTATATGCTCACATGCTATCAAGTATAATACTTTACGACGACTGCTATCAGCTTATCATGTGTACCTTTGAATCTTATTAATCTTGATTAATCAAACCTGGAGCCTTGTCCTCAAGAATGAGTGCTTGCTTTTCTTCTAGGTCTCCTTCACTCAAGTGACAAGTGCTTTCTTCAACCTATCTGTTGTACTAAGACAATACTCTATCTTGATAGAAGGTTAGGTTAGAGGATAAGCTCTATGATCAACTTTTAATCCTTCTAATAATTTGATCATAGCTTCAACATGCAACACTGATCAAGATAATGTTATGGAAAATAGATGTATATCAAAATAATCACACCTAGGTTGCATCATTCCTCTTGAATGTGTTGGATCTTGAGATCCTTATGGATCTATGGCAAGAGATCCCTTCTTCTGCAAATACTCTTTAGGGTTTAACCATTAAACATATGTAAGTACATACCTCTGATAGCGTTTGCAGGTAGTGGCTCCATCTGGTAGCAACGATAATCATTACCAACTCTTAAGAATACTTCAAGGGTGATTGCAACTGATTCTACAACTGCAACTACAACTGGTTTTGAGACTGCAACTGCAACTGCAACTTAGGGTTTTATGAGGAAACCCTAAATTTTCAAACTTCAAATTTTGAAATTCCGATCCAGGGAATAGATGTGCTGAGCTGAGGTGAGTATGCTGGTGTAGTCAGAATTTTGAAAATCCAACTTTTACCCCCTCAAACTTGATTTGCGGATTTCTGGATTGGTGCTTCTGGTTTTCTGGTACTTCTGGTACTCTGGCACTTCTGGTACTTCTGGTACTCTGGTTTTCTAGTTTTCTGGTACTTTGTGAAACTAGGGTTTCACTTTCCGGGAGATCTAGCCACTAAAAAGGTGCGCTGATGATGCCAAATTGATCCTTAGGGGAGGGCATGACTTTCTAGATAGTTTTAGGGATGAAAAGATTCACTTTTGAAAAACCCTAATTTGCAGGTACTACAATAGTGACGTTTTTCCTCTTGTGAAATATGCTTCCTTCAGCTTGGCTCTGATACCATGTTAATGTTTATGCCATTATTATAGTTCTTTTCATTTCAATAGATAACAACAACATAATAACAATATCACCGAGAAATACACATTCACAAGAGACACAACATTTATCCTGGGAAACCCTCTAGGGGAAGAAAACCCGACAAATCTTCATTAATATAAATAGCCAATACAATGCCAAGAGATCTTATGCTAAAACATAAACTCCTCTTCCAAGATATGTGCCACTCTCTCTCTCCTTTGCCGGTAACAGATCAGAACTTGTCTCTCAAACTGAGCAAGTGAGTTATGTTCAAATGATGCGCTAGCCTCCTTTATTTAAACAAGTTCTGGCACGTGTGAAGTGTCTCTTCACTGGCAGGGCCGACTTCTCAATCTGGGTGGGTAAACCCACCTTTATTATATTTCTGGGTCTTCTTATTAACTATTGGGGCTGACTTCTTATTTTACCTATTATAATTGTCTGTTGACCAATCCGCAAAAGGGGATTTGGTCCTATTACAATAACCGACATGATCAATCCTCAATGGGGATTGATCCTATGAATAATATATCAATAATAATAATAATACTCTTTGCAGTTACATTATTTCAACAATTTCAGGAAAGATTACATCCACATGTGGTTTTTTTTTTTGGTCATCGGGAGGTTGGTCCAACTTCTTTCTTTTATACACCTAAAACTCTTGTTTCTTTAGCTTTTCTTTTGATTTCTGGTCTAGTTTGTTTATTACCGTCATCCTGGCTGACCTGGATGCTTCTTTCATGGCCTCTTGATGCTCTTCATCTATGATATTTATTTGAGGGCCTCCTATGAAGTGGTCTATATTGTTTACTTGTTGATGGCCACCACTACTGTAAGGACACTCATGTTCCCAATGTGATTCACTGCATTGAAAACACCAAGGGTTTTCATCCACAACGACGGTGCTTGGAACTTCTATGTCTTTGAAAACATCTTTGTTCCACTAAACAAAATTACTTACTCTCTGTACTGGATAGCCATCTTCATCCGAATCTTTAGAGATATTAGAGGCATCATCAGGATAATCACCCCAATCTGTGTCTTTTTCTGTCAAGGGAAAAGTGGGGCAATCTTGAAACAAGTATGGATCCACTGAAAAGGGTGTTTGTTCATCCTTCTCAGAATGACCGATTTGTAATAGTGTGGGAATACCCTTAAAAGGAAATTGGTCATCCGAGTCTTGCCTTTTTAGAAAATAAATTTTCAACATTTCAGGAATCCTTTTAACCCTTTGCAGGATATAGGACATACTAGTGCTTGGGTCGGTTTCACTATGTACCCGGAGCTCTTGAAACTTATCGGCTTCATTCATATCTTGGTTTTATAACATCGGTGTGTCCAAGACAAACAAAGAATCTTCAAAGTTAGGTTTTTTATGAGTGGCCATGCCCAAATCCTCGGATGGTTCATGTTGTCCTGAGACTTTTAGAGCATTGTTTCTGTTTGAGAAAGTTGTGTTCCATTTCCCTTTAGGAGGCATGAGATTTATTTTAGGAATTTCTGAGAACTTAGGTCCAGCTTCGGTGACATCCTCGTCACAAGGTTCCCTGGGGTCATTATTGTGCGAGAGATTGACTTGATGGATGTAGTCTTCGAACTCAAGGTTCTTCTCAATATGGAAAGCAAAATCTTGTGCTTCTTCTAGAGTCGAGGGTGACCGATCTTTGAGAGTAAACTGCAAAACTCCTTCCAACGAGTTGAAGTAGTGTTGGAGGACAACTTCTTCTAAGAAACTAGGCCTGATCTTCTTGAGTAGAAGGTTGAACCTATCATTGAAATCCCTAATGCCCTCGCTAGAGGCTTTGCAAATATCAGTGTATTGAGAGTAAAGGGAATCCATGCTTTATTTTTCACACCAATCTTTCTTGAATGTTTTTTCAAGGTCTTCAGGGGTTTTGATGCTTCCTTTCGGGAGTTTTTTAATCCATCTTCTGACACTTCCAGTGAGTGAGCTCACAAAGAGCCTTAAAAATACATCGGGGTGTTCTCGTCCGAATTGGTGAAACTGAAATGCATCACAGAAGTCAGTCCAATGAGAGTTTCCATAGGATCCATCTTCTCCTAAAAACTTAGGTATCCAGGACTCGACCTTCTTGGGTAGATCATGTAACTCCCCTTGGGTGTTAGGTAAGCTTAAAGGACCAAAGAGTTCTTTATGAGACCATTTGGGAGAACTTACAGGGGTGACAAGATTTGTGGAGGTCATAGTAGTAGATGAAAGTACATACTGACGCCCACTACGAGCCGTCATTAGCTATTTGTGGAGTCGCCAAATGATTTTCTTGAAATCATCAAAGAAAAGGGAAAACACCCTAGTGGAGTTTCCAGGTAATCTTGTAAGAAAATAGTCTATGAGGCAAGGCTTACCGAAAAGATTTGTCGTTTGAGGAGAATTGACTCAGTGTTCCCTGACAATGGCGCCAAAATGTTATCGCATAGTTTGTAGCTAGGTCAAATGGCTAGAAGATGGAGGCCAAACTGGCATAACAGAAACCTACCCCACCCAATGTCACCACAATGGGGAGGTTCTTTCTATTCAGGGAGGTTATCCCAGGGGAGATGTCCCCGGTAACCTGGGGTTTTGAAGAGGCCAAAGTATAAAGGTCAAAGTAAAAGTCCCTCATAGGTTACCACCAAGATCAGATAGTCTGGTTAATTAGGAAATAATGAAGTGTATCCCCAAATGAGAACACTTGCCCGAAACAAGACAATGGAAAAAAAGTATATGCAGGCTATAATTCAATGGGTTAGTACTTCATATAACTATCTGATGTCAATAGATTAGCAATTATAACAATATATATCAATGAGATTAGTGTTTATCAATATGACAGTGGAAGAATATCAATTCATCAATAAATATTGAGATGATGTAGCCAACAATGTATTTAATCAATCCCTTACTCAATAAATGCTTTAAAACATCATCTAATTGCTTATCAACAGAAAGTGTTGCGTCAAGATGGAATAACCAAGTATGACGTCAGCCTTACTAGGGTTAGTTAGTTAGTTAGGGTTTCAAATTATAAAAGTTTTAGGAGTTGTTTGAACACTATCACTTCAACATTGGGGACCTAAGATCAGTGCCTAAGGGTAGATGGAGTCAATTTAAGAGAGGGCACAAAGGTTGAAGGGAAAAGGATAAGGACTAGAGGGAAGGGTTCTGAAGTGATGCAATGGCAGGGCCCCAGAATCAAAACCCTAGGGGAAATAGGCTCACTTCGGTGTTTCTTAAGCAAGGCCTCGTTCTCTTTCCTCCTTCCTTAGGTCAAACTTGGCAAAACAGCTAGCATAAAAGACAAGTCAAGACAAGAGAGTGAGGTGAGGGAGAGTGTTGCAAAGGCAAGGCCCTATCACCAAACCCTAGAAGCAGGATGGCCCTAGGTGTAGTTAACCTAGGCCTAGGACATCTCCTCCTTATTGAATCTTAAAAGGCACAGCTAGCACAAGGGAAGAAGCAATAATAGTGTAGCAATGGCTAGGCTCTTCCTCCGTTCTTTAATGGCTGAATATTTATCTTTTAGGGGACATGAAACAAGGACCTACTTGTGTGCTTGTCACCTAGGGTTTTAAATCAGAAAAGTTTATAAATAAATGTAAGAATATAAGCCTACAACCATTGAATTAAGAATTTTTGTAGAAAAAACACTTACATATCATGAAGAAATAGCATTGCAAACCCTAGTTGTAAACCTTCCTTCAAGAGAAATGCCAAAAATGCTAAGAAAATCCTTCCTTCAACAAGTGAGCCTCACTTAAAAGATGAAATACCCCAACAAGGGTGCAAAAATCATATCTCACAAGAGAGTGATTTGTGTCTTCTGTAAAAATGAGGGGAAAACTCCTAAATATATACTGTATCGTGACCTTTAATTAAATTTAGGTCATTAAAAATAGCCGACAAGGCTACAAACCAAAATTATACTGTTTTTACATTAAATTGTCAAATCAAAACCCTAACTGAGCATAAGCAAGACGTCAATCCCTACTGAGGGAGACGTTATCCCCTTTTTAGGGAAAATGCAACACAAGATGACAAAACATTGGCCCTCTTTGGGCATCCCAACCATGCCACACATGTCAGCTGCCCTGTCCAACTGTCACACATTCAAGGTGACGTCAATGGCTCCTAGGTGACGTCCTGGGCCATCAAAGGGAAACGTTCCACTGGAAGTGGGTCAACCCCCCTAGGCTGGGCTCAGCCAAAGTGTCCCTGATGGAACATCCTTCTTCTTTTCAGGTGCAAAAACTCAATCAAGCACTGTCCTGTCTCTACCCCTTGTTGGGGTCTTAGCAACCATTTGATGGGCTCTTCAGCCCCATGGAGGTCTGGACTAATCATCTCCCCATGTGTACCAGTCCATGTGGTACCTGTCTGTCGGGCATGGTCCCACACATAAAAAACTTCGCCCTCCATGGGCTCATTAGTCACAGGGATCATAGCAATGTTAATCACATCTCATCATTAATATTATCAGACATATGCATAAAGACCCTGATATATCATCCAATAGCTCAAAGATATTACAAAGACCTACAATACAAGGCTAAAGAAAAAGACAAGACACCATATTGGGCTAGTATCCATAAGGAAAGGAAAGTCTCCAAGGGGTATCATCCAATCCATGTAGAACGAGGTGATGTGGATAAGGGATGTCCAGACATATGGGTAGAGTGAAAGTCAGGGATGCATTTTATTATCTGTGGGTGCCTTTGTAGAAGGCGAGTTGTACCTGTCATGGATGCAATTTTTTCCAAGCCATTTCTTGCCTTTATTATTTCTTTTGTTTATTTTCTTTTCCCTTTTTTATTTCAAGGACTAACTAGAGGACACTGCCTTGGCCTGGTAACGAGAGTTGACAGTGTTACCCACAAGCACTTTCACAGAGATGATAAGGTTGGCTCGTGATGAGACCCCCTTTCCCTTGGCCATGCAACCAAAGGTCACTTCCCTGGCGTGGTAACCAGATAGTGGCAATGTCATGTTGTTAGGTACCCATGAACATAATAGGTTGGCTCGTGATCAGACCCCCTATCCTGATCGGATCACAATATCTGGAGAACCATTCCACTATTAAACACTGCAGATTCTAATTGGGCCTCGGTGGTGGGTTTGGTTCCTACTGTTGAACTAAAGGTATTTAAGACCCATCAATAGAATTGGTGCTAGAAGGGGGGCCTGAGAATGAATGGTTGAATACATATTTTTTGTAGTACTTCAAACAACCTATAGATTCAAAACAACCGACATGCATGGTTAGTCATTTCCAAGACAACCCACACATGATGAATAATCCTAAAATGAGTAACTTGCCACAGGCCAAGGAAGAACCTTTGTACTCTGACATACATTATGCTCTTCCTCACGAGGAATTAAATCAATTCAGAAGAATCACAAAAACATATGCCTGACAGATCAGTGCGTTGTGCTTATCTCCGATACTTCCTCGAAGAAAAAAGATAAGTAGACCAGTGGTCAATACTCTCGACAAATTTTTCGTCCACACAGTAGAAGACTTAATGGATTTCGAAATCACCAAAATCTAATATCCTCTTTATCTGATACCCAAAACACCAGTTGACCATGTCTCTAAACCAGACGATTTTTCGGAAGAGGAGGAGTTTAACTCAGAATCTGATGATATGGAGGACAACAATGACCATAATGAAGAAAGGGGAAACCCACCACTGAAAAATCAAACCTGGTTGGCCAGAGACACTTTGGCCCTCCCAAGACCAGTCCATAATCTTCCCTGACATTCAGAGAAGTTACTTCCTAAGTTTGATCCCAAAACCTCAGGATTGCCTGAAGATCATATCAATAAATTTATACTAGAAATCAGGCTTATGCACGTCCAACATGAAGACATAGTTTGCAGGATGTTCCCCTACACTTTTTAGAACTCATCATCCACATGGTATTTTAACTTACCTGTAGGATCCATAACTAGTTGGACAAAGTTTCAAAAATATTTTCTATATAAATTTGCAGAAGAGACTACTACGGGAACTTTGATGGCTGGGTTGTTTGCCACCACCATGAGTTCGAAAGAGAAGGTTAAATATTTCAATCAAAGATTCACAACCATCTTAAAAAAATTCCAGCCTGAAGCCAAACCAACTCAGGAGTTGCAAATCGAAGTATATGTTAATGCCCTCCCAAATTCTATTTCCATGTTTGTGAAGAGGGCTACCAAACGAACCTTAACTGAGAATTTTGAAGAAGATAAAACAATAGAATTCCATATGAAAGGGTGTAAAGAAAGCCAGGTCTCTTTAGTTAAGAAAGAAGTTCAACCTCCTCCCAAGAGAGGACTCCTTCTGACTAGATCGCCATGGAAACAAGAAGAACAGACTCCCGACAAGGGTAATGGAGACATAGAAGATCTACAATGCCTAGTTAAGAAATTATCAAATGACATCATAGACATGAAGAGAAATGCAGGGGAAGGAAACCAAGGCCAAAGGCCCTATAAGCCTTTCTTTAAAAGAAACGCACCGTTCAAAGCAATTGAACCTCCCCCAGCTAACTTGAATATCGATCTAGGGAATGTTGCATCTGATTCTTTCTATACCTATCACCAAGAAAACCACTCTAAAAGAGACTACCCTTAATGGGTGCATGCCATGAATTTGATGGAAAACCGGTTTTTAGATGAGGTTTCCCTAATCGAACAACCAAGCAGTTTGGTTATGAATGTTGCTAACTAGGAAGAGATTGACCCACCAGAAGGTACAACCATGCTAATATGGGATCCTGTCCTAATTATGCCTTCCGACGACCTATTTCAGGTTCAAGAACCACCCACAAAGGTCTCGGTTGTGAAAACTAGAAGTAAAGTTCCTCCTATCTCAAAGGATCCCACTACCACTCAAAAGTAAGGAGAAAGGTCAACTCTCAATCACCCGAAAGCACCTTTTTCTCCTTGTAAGAACCCTATTAGCATCCATACATGAGAATATCCCAAACTGGAGTACAACGTAGTTGAAGATCTGAAGAAGTTGAAGGCTAATATATCGATCATGGACATATGTAGAATCCCTCAGCAAAAATATTTCATGTTACAATCTTTTAAATCAGTAGAAAACCCCATGAAAAGCAATGAAAAACAAAGAAATCTAACTTCCACAGATCGAGTAAATAAACTAATCGTGAATACCTTCTTGGAAGATTGTTATCACTGAAATTTCGTCTGCACATGGCGACAAGAACTCAGCATCGTCACACAGTAATGAAGTCATTCATGGCACTGAATTAATTTCACAGCATTGCAAAAGGGTCAAAAACTATACAAAGTAACCAAAAATTGAAGGGCTCTTTACAGAAGCTAGGTGCGCACGCATATGCGCGGAACAGGAACGTACAATGCGCGCACGTGCGCACGATGCGCGGCTGTTAGCGCAAAAACCCACGCACCTGCTAAATGACACATTTATGGAATTGGTCGGCCTCCCAACCACTTATGGATAAGCTCCCAAGATGACTTGACTCCCAAATCTGAGCTGAATCCGCATGGTAGGCTGGTCAAAGACCTAATTAAGCCCTAAAGAGCCCCTTTTCACACCTCAAAGGAGTTACATAATCACCTAATGCAATGCTATAAAAAGCCATGAAGAAACATCATTTTCTCAAGGAATTTCATGTAATGTTATGCTGCTTAGATTGTTTTAAGGACTCACTCCTTGGAAATAACACATTGGCAACATTTCATTGAGCTATCCACCTCTACATTGAGTGGATGTGCTAGGAGTTCTTTCACCATCATTCTCATTTTCTTATTGTAAGGAGAGAAAGTTTGTGAGGGCCTCAAGAGCCCTCCATTGGAGAAAGAAGGGACTCATAGTCCCCTTTCTTCATTGTGCTTTGATTTCATCAATTGATCAGCCTAAAAACATTGGTGATATTTGTCTTTTTGTGTTTGTTATTTCTTTATCCGTATGCTCATAGTTTTAGTTTGTTTTAATTTAATTCTTGCTTATAGTTTTGTTTTGTTTTCTCTAACTCTTTCCTCTACAGCTGTCATGCTCAGCAAGACCCAAATGGGCATGTAAGCACCCTTTATTTGCTCACCAAGTGACGAATTGGGTGCAAACAGATTGGTGACCATACTGGGGAGAAGGTATCAATTCCTCCCTCATTTGGGTTTATTTTGCTTTCCTTTTAGTTTGTTTAACTTGCAGGTGCACAAACCGGCCTCTGCCGACTTGCTAACCAGTCAATTCACAAGAGAATTGAGAGAAATCCATCTGGGTTTTCTTTCTCGGTCGCTTGTCACAGGTGCGCGGGTATTCCACCCCACAGACGTGCATCGTGCGCGCATGCGCCTGAACAACAGTCTTTCTCTGCGCGCATGTGCTTTTTATCCAAACGTTGCTCGTGCGCCTGTGCTTTAGGCACCTCTGTCTGAACTAGGGGTCGCGCATCTGAATTAAAATTTCACATTGTAAGGTCTTGGGATGTGGGGAAAGTCATTTTCCTTCTTAAGAATGATGTTATGCATGCTCTAAATACTGCACCACTTAGACCCCTCAACTTATAAAGGGGATAGTCAAACAAACA
>ML804883.1:450387-463021 GCA_009831015.1 Picea engelmannii | reverse complement strand
GCACTGTGACCGAGGTACCTAGTGACCAATTTTAGGACATCTACCCAGGTGGCGATTGTGGGCTGCAATTGCACCTTGATTGGATTTTGTGTGGCTATTGGGAAGTATCGCCAGCTCTTTCGGGATATGCCCCCTCTACCCCTAATTATAACCAATTGTTTCATCCTTCACTAGTTTCTCTTCCGGTGACTTCAGACCCCACTGTTGAGTACTATTGGAAGGTCCAGTGCTATTTGAGAGGAAGGACGTTACGTCTTCTAGGACACGAGCATTTGATTTCTTTTGATTCCCCCACGCGAACAAAACCCTCTTACCCACATATATGCTTCTTTCTCATTTATGTATGATGCACATCTGATTACAGTTTGACTTTGATATATATATTGTGTAAACAGTCACAACAAAGACTCTTGTTTCTATATTTCTCTCACCACTTTGTGCACATATTCACACAACTAGTCTGACATCATAGGGGAACCATAGAACCCCCATCGTTCATGATGCTTTCTCAACCTCCCTCCTATCTTAGGGGGAGTATCTGGTCATACCCGCTCATTGGTACCTCCTTCACACACTCCTGTGAGTGCTACTATCTTAGGATCAGCTTTGCTTGGTTCTACATTACTTGGGTCAACTTCCCAAGGTCATTCGTTCACTCGCTCTCCTTTACAAGGAAGCAAGGGACCCACTTCCTCTTAAGGAGGGAGCACCAACCCACCTAGTCCCCATCAAGGGTCAGGTTCACAACACACTATGGCTGGAACTAACCCTGCCACCCCACTACAGATGCCATATTTGGCCTCTCTCAACATACCGGATCTCACCAAGCTCACCAATGATCCTATATTACATGACGCCACATGGCCTGCAATGCCAACAAAACTTCCTTCAGACATACCAAAGTTTGAAGGAAAGGCAGGGGATGATCCTGCCAACCACATCATGACCTTTCATCTATGGTGTTCTTTCAATAGCATCATGGATGATTCCATCAGACTGCGATTATTTCAACGCACACTTACTGGCCCATCAGCCAAATGGTATGTCGAAGAAAAATTTGGGTCCCATGGGACCTTTGAGTCATTGGCCAAAGCATTTTTGACCTTTTTCCAATTAACCATCCACCATGACAACGGTTTAGAACTACTGTCTAACTTCAAACAAACCTCAGCCACCCACATCGCTGACCACATTCATGAGTGGCGTAGGCGACGTAGTTTGTGTAAAGCAGAAACCACCAAGCAGCAATGTCTTGATTGGTTTCTTAGATCACTTGTCTCTCTACTTGGTAAAGATGTAGCTTCCACCTTCCCTCAATCTGAAGAGGAAGCTATTAGTAAGGCTCAACAATATGACCTTATCTACGCACAGTCAGGGTACTTATACACGGTACTTCCTGATCTTCCAAAACCTGTGCCATTTGGCCAAGACAAACTTGGGATGTCGCACTCAGCCGACGGACTAATGGGTGCCACCACACACCATAGTCCACAACCCCAACCACCACCTATATATGGAACACCTCAATACCCCCCTACATATGGGGGCACTCCTTATTACCCCCCACCACCTTATCAACAACCATATCCTGTTGCTATCCCTCCACCTATCAGTGGACCACCACAGCCACCTCCCATACATCCACCTATTCCCACAAACAGTGGTACTCCCTCAATGTCAGCTTATAGTACTAGTGAGAGAACTATGCCTTCCTATGTACCTTATGGATCGGTACCACTGCAAAATCCATATTTCCCATTTCCTGGTCCTCCACAACCCATGGCTCCCCCGCATCCTCATGCGGGGGTAAATTTTGTTCAACCCTTTGCTGCTCAACAATACCAAAATTTTGAACAGTTGAACACAACCAACCCAACTCACCCTTCAAACAATGCCAAGAAGAAAGGACGGAACAGGAATAACAACAACCCTGTTCAAGGTGGGAATCTACCCCATAGCATCAACCCACTGGGGGCAATCAGAACCAAGGGAACCAAAATCCCCAAGGGGGCAACAACAACAAACACCAAGGGAGGAATAATGTTAAAACCATCTTCCCTTGTGCCCTTTGTGGTGAGTTCGGTCATTACACTCACCATTGCCCCCAGATTGTTGATTTCAAATGGTTGAAAGATGCTGGGAGCATTCCCCCTTCTCCTGCACAAACTGCCCCTCAGTAGGCACCACAACAATATGCGCAACAACCCCCTCCCATCGTGCTGCAAAATCCCATCCCACATCAAGGTGTGATAAACACCCAACAGGACACGCAGCACCCCCCACCTCAGGTGGGCCAATACCACAACCCCAACAATCCAGAAGAGCGGACAATTCTCCTCACCAGTGAGGAAGAAATTCTTCTGCAAACACGTAATCGTCAGTATCAGACACCAGCTGAGTCTACTCCTATCTCTCCAGAGACAAACCCTACACCAACGGGACCCCCGTTGGTGATCCCTCGCCCTTCCGCCGAACCACCATTACGCATCCCTCGCATCCCCTTGCGCAGGAATGTTCACAACCCACAGGCTCAGGCAGCTCATAATTATAGTTTGGTAGATGACTTAGCACAATCCCCGACTGCCATGTCAGTTTTGGAAGTCCTCCAGACTTGTCCTACACAGCGAAAATCACTACTTTCCGCCTTGGGGGCAGTCGACCCTGCTGATACCCAACTCATCACCTTCGACCTTCATAGATGCGAACATCGTCTTCCCACCTTGGTCGCTATTCAAATACCAGTAAAAATACGGAACATCACCGTTCATCGGTGTATCATCGATGAAGGGGAATCTACATGCATCATGTCAAAAATAGTATGGAAGAAACTTGGTTCCCCGGAACTCATACCCTCCACCATCACATTACGAGCTTATAACGGACGACCATCATCTCCTGAAGGGCTCTTCCAAAATGTCCTCGTGGAACTCGGGGGAAAAACTATTCTCATTGACATCGAAGTTATCGATGCTCCACTCGATTACAATATCTTGTTCGGACGTAGCTACATGTATGCTATGAAGGTAGTGGCATCTTCCGTCTTTAGGAAAATCATGTTCCCCCACAACGGGAAGATTGTGACCATCGACCAAGTCTCACATTATGAGCCAAACCCATCGGCCAATCTCGATAACATTCTTCCTCTCATTCACACCAACAAAGACGCATATCCACTCGTCGAGATGGGTCCTGGTATTTTCAAAGACGCATCCTTATTAGGGACATACCATGGAGCACCGCCGCTTCTTCCCCTTAATCAAGTATGCATCATCTCCTCTAACAGAACTCACATGGAGGATGCTCATTCTCCTCAGGAGGCTTTAGTCATCCCTGATGTCTCAATAGTCGCAGAACCAATCCAACCGGAGCCTCCTGCACACTAGTCGACCTCAACAGTCCACGAATCCACGTCCCCTCAAGGGCATAGTCCCGTTTGGGAGACAGTTCCCCCACCCCTCACTCAAATTCCCTTCTTTTACCCTCCACCCGGTATTGAATCTTTCCAGGTAGCCACAATGCTCACACTACCCAATATGGTGTTAGCAATCCCAGTGTGGTATTTACATCCACCTGAGATGGTCCTTCGCCCATCCCTTCCCTCATAGGAAGGCCTCCCCATGATGATTCCCGTCCTTACCCCCACTACCCCCATACTCCCTACCCCCCTGCTACAGCTGGGGGCCAGAGAAAGAAGAAAGAGTCCATAGCTCCACTTCCTCCCCGCATCCCACCACCTTGCGCACTATGTGAGAAAGAGGGTCACCAAACCAACAACTGCCCATCACTACCGAAATTACAGAATTTCATTCCACTCAATCAACCTCCCACAACACCCGTCACTACTGCTAATCCCACTGCTACCACCCAACCTTCCAGTAGTAAAGGGTTGAGGACCAAATTCGCGTGTGCTATCTGTTCCGAATATGGACATTACACCCATCATTGCCCAGCACTGCCACGCTTTCGGCAGACATTAGCGGTTGTACGCCAGAATTTCCAGAACAACCCACGCCCTGCTACATCCCCGTCAAATATCACTGACATTCGCTATGTCACCACTTCAGTCAATGAACGTCTGAGATGCCCTTGCTCTCTTTGCAATTCATTAGCTCATTTTACATACCAGTGTCCTATGATCCTTGCATATAGGCAACGTCAATTGACCCTATGTCACCAACCCGCAGAAGCGATAATTGACATTACCTCGCCACTCGAGGATCTTCATGTCATTTCACCTGAACCTGAGGCACTCCCAACGCCTCCTTGGTTCTTAGACGATGTATCTGAGGATTTACCCCGTAACCCACCCAACTCTCCTGCTCATTCCCCTACGGAAATTCTCCACCCAACCACCACGGGTACCCCTCAATACTTCAATATATGGTTTATGTCAAGTGAACCCTCACCATCTCCTGCCATTGATCCCCCTGCTTCTCCATCAGGGGGAAACCACGCCGTCACCAAGGTCACTCCTCATGATCCATTATATTCCCGTCGTTTCCAATGTGACGAAGAAATCCTGGAAGAGATACAACGCCCAGACTCTCCCTGGGACGCACTACATCATCGTGCTCTCTTCCTTCCGCAGGAAGCCCTCATGCCTCCTAGCCACAACCCCATTTACGCAATCGAAACCAAAGATTTTATCCCATCCGGGCCTATCGATTGGTTCAACAATCCCATTCCTGCACCTGACACCTTTGAAGAAGGTAATCTGGCTAACATTTCCCCACCCTCAAAATCAAAATTTCCATTAAAGATGGCATCGTCGAAGAAATCATCATTGGAGCCGCTTGCACTCCTCAGGAAATTGCCGCATATAAAGCCCTCTTCCAGGAATATTGGGACATTTTCAATTGGTCATACACAAAAATGCCTGGCCTTGACCCCTCTATTGTCGAGCATCGCATCGACACTTGGCCTGACATCACACCCGTTCGCCAGAAACAACGACCGCTACACCCATCCAAGGCCGCGGCTATCAAAGCCGAAATTAACAAATTACGTACGATCGGATTTATTTACCCCATCGCTTACACTTCATGGGTTTCCAATCCTATACCCGTCGACAAAAAATAGGGCACTATCCGCGTTTGTACAGACTTTCACGATCTCAATAACGCATGTCCAAAAGACAACTTTCCAATGTCGTTCATCGATCAAATTATCGACAACTGCGCCGACCATGAGGCTCTCTCCTTTATGGACGGATTCTCTGGCTATAACCAAATTCAAATCCACCCAGCCGAACAGTATAAAACCGCATTCATTACCCCATGGGGTACTTTCGCATATCGTGTCATGCCCTTCGGCCTAAAAAATGCTGGCGCAACTTTCCAGTGGGCCATGACATACTTCTTTCACGATCTGGCTGCAATCATCCTCGCCTACTTGGACGACCTCACCACTCGATCCAATTAACGCACACAACACCTCGATGATCTATGAATCATCTTCCAATGGTGTCGTCAGTACAAAATCCGCTTGAACCCTCTTAAGTGTGTGTTCTGTGTCACCGCAGGGCGCCTCCTCGGTTTTATCGTTTCCCAAAGCGGTATTATCGTGGACCTCCTTAAAGTCAAAGCTATCACCGAAATTCCACCTCCTCGGAATTTACGACAACTTCAGAGTCTACAGGGCAAAGCTAACTTTCTTAGACGCTTTGTTCTTGATTACGCCATCCGCGCACATGGTTTCCTCCGCTTACTACATCATGACATCCCTTTTCATTGGGACGACTATGCCCAACAGTCATTTGACGATCTTTAAGCAGCACTTTCAAATGCACCTTTGATCAGTGCACCTGACTACAATCGCGACTACATCCTCTACGTATCAGCATCAACTATATCAGTAGCCGGCGTCCTCGTCCAGCTCAGAGATGACAATCATGAGCATGTCATTTACTACATTAGTAAGAACCTCTCAGGGCCACCCTTGAAGTATAAACACGAAGAGAAACTTGCTCTTGCAGTTGTCCTTACAGTCCAAAAACTGTGCCATTACATTCTGCTTCGCACCACCAAGGTCGTCGCAGATTCCAACCCTATGCAATACTTTCTCAGCCGTCGCCAAGTTAATGGCAAATTCATCGTTATCCTTCAAGAGTATGACCTCGAGTTCTCAACACCAAAGAGTAAGAAGGCCCTCATCCTCGTTGAACTTGTCACAACCCTCCCCTCTGACACACCCAGTGCCCCCGTCAACACCGACTTTCCTGACAAACATCTCTTTTACATCGCTTCCGATGATCCTTGGTATGGAGACCTTCTCGTCTACCTATGAACTCAAAAGTTCAGTAACCACTTATCACGATATGATCGTCGGCGCATTCGCCATCAGGCCCCCCGTTATCTCCTCATCGAAGACATCCTATACCAACGGGGCGTCGACACCATCCTTCGTCGATGCCTGACTATTGACGAAGTCGATAGAGTCTTAAACGACTGCCACAACGGTGCATGCGGGGGCCATCTTTCGGGTATCTCCACTGCTCAAAAGATTATCCGGGCCGGTTACTTTTGGCCTACCTTGTTTCATGATTGCATTCATGCCATGAAACGGTGTGAGAAATGTCAGCTCTATGCCAACAAAGCCCGTGCTCCCCCTGCTCTTCTTCACCTTCTCATTACTGCAGGCCCCTTTTGTAAATGGGGCATCGACTTTATGACTTGTAATCCCCCCTCCAGCAATGGTCACAAATACATTGTTGTCGTCGTTGATTACTTCACCAAATGGGCCGAAGCTATGCCCACTTTCAACAACACCGCTGACACTGCAGCGTGTTTCTTCTTTAACCACGTCATATCCCGTTTTGGAGTACCACTCCAACTTGTTTCCGACCACGGGAAACACTTCGAGAATGAGATCTTTGTCAAACTCTCATCTCGGCTAGGCTTCTCTCACGAGTTTGCCTCGCCATATTACCCTCAGTCAAACGGACAGGTCGAGGCAGTGAACAAAGTCCTCAAGACCATGTTACAGCGCACGGTTAATAAACATAAAACCAATTGGCATCATATGTTATTTTCCATGCTATGGGCTTATCAAATGGCAGTAAAGACTTCTACAGGTTTCGCGCCATTTCATTTAGTCCATGGGGTCGAGGCAACTCTTCCCATCGAGTGCGAAATTCCCACCCTACGCACCGCAATTGAGATTTTACCTGACACTTCTCCAATGGAGCAGCGCTTGATGAACTTGGATTCTCTAGATGAAGATCGTCGATCTTCCTTACAGAACAACGAGGCAGCTAAAAAACGATCCAAGGCTACCTTTGATCGCCATGTCAACCTTCGATCATTTCGTGAAGGTGACCTCGTCCTGGCCTACGATATCGCCCATGATACCTTTGGCCATGGAAAGTTCGAATCACTTTGGCATGGCCCTTACATCATCCAACATTGCCTCACCAAAGGCGCATACATCCTGGCCTCCCCCGAAGGCCTCTCCCTCAAAGAACCCGTCAATGGGTTGTATCTCAAGAAATTTTATGCTTAAACGTAGTCATGCTACTTTAGGTTATTTTCTTTTCTAGCGTTTTTTAATCTTTTTTCTCCTACCCTCTCGTCTAAACTATCCTTTGTGCTATTGACAGATGCTTCCTCCACCAACTTACCACATCGGTTACGCCGACGATGCCAGTCGTTGGACACAAAATCTCACTTCGGCTGCTTGGGCTCTCTACACCCCCTCACATGAAATGCTACATTCAAGCGGCATATGTTTGGGACCAGCAACCAACAACCAAGCCGAATACACTGCTATCATTGGCCTCCTGACTGATGCCCAGCATCATCATATTCGTCACCTTAGCATTTTCCTCGACTCTCAACTAGTCGTTCTCCAGCTCAACAATGTTTATCGTGTACTTGATCCGTGCCTCTTTCGCAAATACCTGCAGGTTAGACTGTTATATTGACATTTTGTTTCCATTACATTTACACATATTCCAAGAAAATTGAATCAAACAATAGATGAAATAGCTAACATGGTGTTAGATTGGCATATATCACATCAAGCTACACATACATAAACATCTCACAAATCCTGTCACAGCATATAGATAGAATAGACATCATCATCATCAACAAAAAACACATGTAGACAACATCAGGATCGCAAAATATGTATACTCATATATATATATCAGCCCATCAGGCCATCCGAATGTTTACATACAAAAATACATGTATCCGTAGGCCAATGCAGCACCTCAATACACAAATCGGCTCACCAGCCTATCAACAAAAAGGTATACATAATACATCAATCAAGGTGCCTCTATCGCACCCCCACCTGCTCCTCCCTCAGGAGGAGGTGGTGGCCCACCCCCACCTGCCCCAGGCGGTGGTGGTGGAATACCCACAGGACCCTCCTGCCCCGGCGGCAGGCGTCCACTCGTCATCGCGGCAAGCACAGCTTCTCGTCACACTATAGACCGCCATGGTGGTGGTACTCCTATACACTTCTCCAGGAACCCCTCATCCTGGATGCGTATCCACATGCCCTCAGGCACGTCCTATAACACCGTCCCTAGACGACGGCGTATATCATCAAAATCAACTCTGGCCGCCGCCGAAGGAGCGTGTGATGGCCCCGCACCCGGGTCATCGAACCAACGCCTCCTCACTGCCCTCTCGGGCTCTGCTGGTCGCCCCGCGGCCTCATCCCGTCGACGTCTCTCTCCACGTGGCAGTCTCTCCGGCTCTCGCTGAGCTGACACTCTCTGCATCTCCACCTTGTGCCTGCGAGGTGCCACATCTGCACATGCACAAAAACAACAAACAGAAGATCGTATCAACATCTATATCACATACATATGAACTGATATCTCAAATGATAACATCAATCAAAAACATACACAAATACTCAACATACCTCGATGGTCAAAAACCTCCCCAGGAGGCAGCACCATGTCCGGGTCCCCCCGTAAGTCCACCCCAGCATAGGGGTACCGAAGTATCACCTGCGGCATCTGCCGCCATATCTGTGCCGCCTGTGCCGAAAAGTAATGGCCACCTTCACCACCACCGTGGCGAACCAAAACTGAAGACCACCACCTCAAGCGTGGATCTCATGCCCCTGGCATCTCTAGCAGAACCCTCGGGCGCAGCATCGACACCCTCTCCAAAAACCAGGCTACCAGGATCGAGCCAAATGCAAACTCTCTTGTACTTGTGGACCGACAACAGTCCAACTGCACGATCATCCACGCATGTAGAGTCAGCCCCCATGCGAACCGCTCACGGCCCACCACCACCCTCTCCAGCACCAACAGTTGGCCACCACTAATCCGCTGGGTCGCCAGTGACCTGTATATATGCACAATCATCGCCGCTATACAGCGATGTGCTAGGGCATCAATAACACTGATGCTCACCACCGTCCCTGACATAAAGTCCGGGCCTGAGCAGTATCGCACGCCAATCGTGGCAAGGGATGTATCCCTCGGCAGCACAGGCTCTGTTGGTAGAGGCGTTCCCCGGAAGGGGAGCCCAGTCAAAAAATATACATCCTCCATCGCAGTGAAGGGGATCTGCTCTCCTCGCACGAGGAAGCAGTGCAGCTTCGGACTCCACATCTGTAGCAGGAATTGTAGTAAGTAATCCTGAGCCTGTATCAACGGGCACTCAAAGAACTTTAGCAACCCACAGGTTGCTAAAGTCGCTCGCACCTCCGGCCCCGCATTGGCCACAACATCTCGCAACTGGGCCCAGTCTCGATCTCACCACCGCACAGCCATCGCCACTGCTGGCAACCTGCAATCAACATAGAGTCCTATATCAGCTCAGATACCCATCAACAGCATCAAACAGACTCGTTTTCTACCCTTAAAAACTTGCCTCAAAGGCGTGGTTTTTTCACCCGCAGGCGCGCATACATGCACGCCTGTTCACTATACAGACGCGCATCTATGCGTGCCTGTTCACTGCACAGGCGCGCTTCTAAGCACGCCTGTTTATCATACAGGCGCGCACAAGTGCATTCCTGTCCAACCCACAGGCTCGCACTTATGCGCGCCTGTTCAACTCACAGGCGCGCCCCTAGGGCGCGCCTTAAATTCCCCCCCTCGTGCACCCATGCTTGTATAATTGATGGACAGGCACGCACGTATGCGCGCCTTCCACCGAATCACCCGCGCATGTGGGCCCACACCCCAGCCAAATTCCCCTAATTACCCCGGTATGGCCCTCCGTACCTACCCTGCCCAAAAATTGAAAACCTATTTCTATGCAGGATGATCATACCACTAACCTGATACTCGCAGAACATCGATCAAATGCCTCGTCCTCCCCCAATCTCCAAATCTCCTCTGAAAACTGCTCGTCCAGTCACTATTGCAGCAGGTACAAATGAGGTTGCAATGTGGGCCCCACAACTATATATAGGCCTTTTGCCAAACTTCCACTCACCATTTCGGGAGCCCAAGGTGTCCATTTTTCAAACCGTCTTCATCCACGGGATCAGCATCCCGCCACCTACATCACAACTGTCCCTGGGTCACTTTTCATCCTGAGCCCCCGGGGCGCCTTTTTTTCATATCATGGTCAGGTACGCACGCGCATTGTCACATTTATCTAATACATGCTCATATCTTTGATTCTCTTCAGATATTGTTCACTTTGGGTATTTGGTTGTTCTGTGTGCAGGTACTTGATCATCATCCCTCAAACATCATTCCTTCAGGTATATACTCAGCACTGGCATGTAGTCTCTCCCGCTGTATTGCATTTACATTTCCAGTCACACCCTCTGATATTGGCCTTTAGGATACCCATTCCCGTCTCTGGAGTACTCACACCTCCATTTGCATCTTCGGTACTGTTACCCGGTAGCTTTCTTACCCACATGAGTTGTCCCATTCATAGCACCTTTTGGCACTTTTGACACTCATGATGTTCTTCATTACCCTTTAGGGATGGGAGTCCCGATAGTCTTTCATCATGTTGAGGATCAACCACATACTTCTTCTCCTCATTTTGCTAGCTTCCCATATGGACTCCCAGATCATCGCTTTATGGTTCTATTCTTTTTACCTGCACCCCTGCAGGATCATGAACCCTCCATTTCATCCACCATCAGTTTGCCCCATCTACGAACCTATCTTCATTTCACCTACCTCATATAGGAACTCACCAATGGGGCCCCCACTCTTCATCTGTTTTCCAAGAAATTTTTTCCCTCCCTGGGGCACTCATTTCACATTGGGGCACCCGTTTCTGTATTTGTACATTTTTTTCCAAATTATTCATTATTTATTGTACAAACGCCTTTATTTCCAGTCATTACATTTTCTTTTGTCATCACCGTTGGCGACTTACTTCCTTTTTGGCCACACGCAACCCATGTCACCCTTGGTTGGAGCATTTCTTCTCATCTACCCTTGCTGGCATCGTCCATATCTTCAGAGTACTTCACAGGTCACTTGCCTCTACCCTCTGAATTTGTTCACCTTGTCCCGCCTCTGGCACTACTTATCCTCGGTCTTGGCATCCCCCTGACACTCGACCTTGTCACACAGTTGCGGCCACTCATTATATCATACACCCTCCAACCAAGGGCAGTCTTGAGTCTTCCCACTTTTTGACTTCGTCCATGTACCTCTACCACTTCCTCACCTCAGTAGATTCTATGAATCCCTTTGCTTCTGGGAGTCGCGTTCCCCTTCTGTCGACAGCAGCACACTTTTTCCAGAAGGGAGACAGTATCTTGATTCTCATTCTCCATTTAATGAGAAATCTCGGATGGCACAGGGAGAAACACCATTGCTCCCTGTTGTCGTTGGCCCCCATAACATTCAACACCAACAATTTCTCATGTTATGGTAGGTATTACTTTGCGACTATTGCAGTTCTTTTTATCATTTTCTGAAGACCTCTGAACTTGGTAGGGCCATCAATGCCCACATCATCGTCGCTACTTATTCTCGCAATCATTGCCTATTGTTCAGAGTAGATTGCTTTGCAGAATTGTCTTCTGCCTTTATAATTACCGCCCTCGAGGGCGCTGCAGTTATCTACACCAACACTTCCATCATCTTTTGTCAGAGTTACATAACACGAGCATGGGGCATGCCCACCTCGTTTGTACATAGTTGTATATTGTTACGCACCTTATGGAAGGTCGGGTTCTACCGGTTCCTTTCTTCTCCAATGGATTGCTCTACACGGTCCCACTCTTTCTCTTTCTTACAACACCATTCTCAGTAGATTAAACATTGATGGATTTCGGCTATACGTATGATCCTAACCTCATCCATCAGGGGGCATCTGTTATCACTGAAATTTCGTCCGCACATGGCGACAAGAACTCAGCATCGTCACACAGTAATGAAGTCATTCATAGCACTGAATTAATTTCATAGCATTGTAAAAGGGTCAAAAACTATACAAAGTAACCAAAAATTGAAGGGTGTTTTACAGAAGTTAGGTGCGCGCGCATATGCACGGAACAAGAACATACAATGCGCGCACGATGCGTGGTTGTTTGCGCAAAAACCCGCGCACCTGCTAAACGATGCATTTATGGAATTGGTCGGCCTCCCAACCACTTATGGATCAGCTCCCAAGCCGATTTGACTCCCAAATCTGAGCTGAATCCGCATGGTAGGCTGGTCAAAGACCTAATTAAG
>ML804883.1:415515-438652 GCA_009831015.1 Picea engelmannii | reverse complement strand
TATTACCCCTTAATTGGGGCATATTAGATTAGTAATGTTATTTATTACCCCTTAATTGGGGCATATTAGATTAGTAATGTTATTTATTACCCCTTAATTGGGGCATATTAGATTAGTAATGTTATTTTATTTATGTCGGCTTTGAGCCATTAGTTGTAATTATACCTCCTAGTCTCCTATATATACCAAGGAGACATTTTCATTTTGAATCATCTTGTAATTGAACATTTAAGTGGGGTAAAAGGAGGTTTCCCCCTTGAAGAGGCTTATTATCTGAAATTATCTCTTTTTCAAGGCGTTGAGTACTTTTCATGAGGTTTTTCTATGCTATATTGATGTTTGGTTCTTAACAGTGACCTTCCAAAGGGCCATGGACGTAGTATTTCCAACACTAATCAACAAGTGTGTGGTAGTGTATTTGGATGACGTAACTGTGTATTCAAAGAACAGAGAAGAGCACATCCAACACTTAACTCAGATTTTCGAAAGGTGTAGGAGATACGACATATCCTTAAATCCTAAGAAAACTATTTTCAGTGTCGAGGAAGGTAAGCTGCTAGGCCACATCATATCTCAATAAGACATTCTCATAGACCCAGAAAGGATTAAGGCCATAGCTCAACTCTTTTTGCCTCAAAACAAGAAAGCTATGAAGTCTTTTTTTGGGAAAATCATTTTCGTGAGGAAATTCACTCCCGATTTCACAGAAACTATCAAACCCTTACAAAATATGATTCATAAAGATGTTGAATTTAAATGGGATGATGAACGGAAGGATGATTTCAACAACATCAAAACTACTATATCTCAAGCCCCCGTGTTACGAAGTCCCGATTTCAACAGATATTTCTTCCTCTATACTTTCACCTTCGACCAATCATTAGCTGCAGTATGGAATCAGAAGGATGATGACAACAACGAGGCTCCAGTGTCATTCATGAGCACTAATCTCCAAGGAGTAGTACTTAATTATCCTGCTATAGATAAACAAGCATGTGCAATATATAAGGCAGTAAAACACTTCAGGTCCTACATCCACAAGAACCACACCAAATTAATCGTGCCCCACCCTGCAGTCCGATCCCTATTCACTCAACATGAGATGGGGGAAAGAAGAGGGAACTGGATGGCAATAGTTCAAGAATTTGATCTAGATATAAAACCTACCAAACTAGTTAAAGGGAAAGGATTATGCAAACTTGCAGCTGAAGCCCAGGACCGAGTAAATGAAGATCCCGGATGGGAGAATGAAATGGAATTATGGTGTGGTGAAGCCTCATACATTTCCCCAGGACAAGATTCTTGGTATGGGAAGCTAACTTATCTCCTACACCATGGGACTTGTCCAGAAAATCTCAACCCTAGGGAAAAGAGAGCTCTCAGGTTAAAATATGCACAATATCGCCTCATAAATTTGGTACTCTTTCAGATTAATTATGATGGGGTAATATTAATATGTCTCGAACGTGAAGATGCAGAAAAAGTTCAGAAGGAGCTCCATGATGGTCCTACCAGTGGGAATTTCACAGGAAACACCACTTCTCATAAGATACTGAGAGCTTGCTATTATTGGCCTACCTTGTTCAAAGATGCTCACATGTACGCTAGAAACTATAAAACTTGTCAAGAAAGTGCTAGGAGAGAGAAAAGAGTGACAATCCCACTCCAACCAATGACTGTCTCTAGGAATTTTGAGCAATGGGGGTTGGATATCATAGGAGAAATTACACCCAGTTCTTCAAAACAACACAAGTACATTCTTACTGCCACCAATTACTTCACGAAATGGGCAAAAGCCATCCCTCTGACTCATGTAAATGAGAAGGTGGTGATCTAGTTCATAGAAAAAAAACTAATCACAAGGTTTGGGGTCCCTTCTGTCCTGGTTTTCAATAATGCAACTTATTTTTCTTCCATCCTATTGATAGAATTTGCTCTGGAAAAAGGAATCATAATTAGGTACTCTGTGAATTATTATCCACAGGGAAACGGGGTGGCAGAATCAACTAATAAAAACCTAGTGAGAATATTAAATAAGACGGTTGCAGATAACCAACGGAATTGGCATAATCTACTCCATAACACTCTTTGGGATGATAGGGTCACACCCAAGGAAGCTATAGGAAATTCCCCGTACTTTCAGGTTTATGGGCAGGAAGCCATTCTCCCAAATGGGATTTATCTTCCATATCTTCAACTAGCCCAAGATTCCAACGGGGAACCTTCATTGATCATGCAATAGGAGACTTAGTCCTAAAATGGGACACATCGAATGATCCTAAAGGCAAACATTCTAAGTTTCAAAATCTATGGCTCGGACCTTTCCGGGAGGATGAGAATATTGGGGCAGGCACTTATCGGTTGCAAAATCTGAGGGGGGAACCTGAAGCCCTCCCAGTGAATGGGCAAGCCCTAAAACAACATTTCCAATAATAATAATAATAATAAAATGAAAATATTTTGTGTTTTGTATGAGTGTTTTCATGATTGCGAATACATTTTTTGTTGTCTTCTTTTGCTTTCTGGACTTTTGTTCTTTTCAAGGTTGTGTTCAATGAGATAATGGTTGAATTTAAACCATGTGACATAGAGAAATTTGTTTCTAACTCATCGCTCACATACAAACACAAGAAGCATAGAGGAACTTGCGATTTCTTTGAGGAGTCCTCTATCTAACTAGCGCAAATGAACAACTTCATATAAATGTTAGAAGTGTCTAATTAGTGGTTTGGTAAGACCTTAAGGGAAAGAAGGAAAGATGGAAAGGAATACATGAACCCCAAAGAAAAAGCTATCAAAGGATCCACCTTGACCATCTCACTTTGCAAAATAAACATACATCATCCCCTCTCACTCGCTCAGAGCATCATGCCGAAATAAAACTGTCATTATCAAAAGAGTCAACAATAGGAGAGGGTATGCAGATATCTCTGTCGGGGCTATGGATTCTCGATGGTAGCAGAGAAAGGTATATAATGTTGGGGTGACTTTGTCGGGGCTATGGACGCTCTCTAGCAGTGGAGCAACACTGAAGCAAGTGGGTAAAGATAACTAAAGGCTCCATGCTAGTGAATTCTTTACTAGATTTTTTCAAAAGGGCCTAAGTCAAGGTTACAGGAAACAAAGGAGGAATAAAGGTTAAAAAACCCCACAAGCATACCCCAAAGCATCAAATGGAGAATTTCAAATGCAAGGGTAAACGAAGCTCTGATTTACATCTAGTAATCTTCTCCACCAGCTTTCGTATCAGCCGAACATGAAGGAGGAACATAGATTCTTCTTTCATCCGGTAAATCGCCATTTGTTGAGCACTCAACACACCCTAAAAGGCCTATGTTAAATTTTAAGTTTTGGGTACCACTTGATATTTTGCACTGTCTGATTCTACTTCAGTATTAAAAATGTTGCCTTTGCTTATCCGTTTTGTTTCTCATTTAAGTCTCTCAAAGTTTGCTTAAGCATGAGAAAACACATAACTTAAAAGACTAACACTTAATCAAAAGAATTGACAGTCAAGAATTCTCTTGGACGTGCTTAATAAATTTGGCATCAGAAAGGATTAAGCATGAAAGGAAATCATTCAAGAGAACCGAGGTCACCGAGCGCCAATATTCGTCGACGTCGACAAACAAAAGTTGTTCTTCTGCCACAAGATTCACTCAAGGATATCATCGACGGTTGATCCCTTTCTGCATTGGTAAAAGGTGAAAAGAGTAAGTTTTGAATGAAAATGAAAATGAAATGATATTGTCGACTCCTAGAACATTGTCGGTATCGTGGAATTTTCAAGGATGATAACCTGCAAGCGAACTATGTGATGGAACTATCTCTGAAATCCGATCCCCGATAACTTTCAACATCGATGATCTTTTAGAAATATATCCTATAGAGACCATGATAAGTCAATACCGATCATCGATCCAGACACCTTTCAGCCTCGAAAATCCTAGGTTTATTTTAATACACGTCTCCTGTCAAAAGACCCGACTCCAACTGATATATATGGCCAAATCACGTGTCCTCTTTTTCCACCTTTCATTGCCCGAGTAGTTAGACATACGATCTAGTTTTTCCTAAGTCATTACTAACTCTTGAGACCTATGACACACCCTAAATAAATTCGGCCATGTCAGCACCATACGACGAAATCAGTCAGTGTCGAAGGTTTTCTCTTGAGGATGCCAACAAGAATATACACAAGGATATCATTGATTCCCGATCTGCCCACTAAGAAAGCGACACAATGGGACGTTGTAGCTCTAAGATGCGATGAATCTGAAGTATTTAAAGAATTAATTAATAAGAAAATCCCACATTAGTTGCTAATTAGTGCGCGAATAAAAAAGGATCATTTTAACTATCGATACAGTGCATCACCCTCTGTGCCCCCGCCATCAACTCATGCAGAATTTATTTGCAAAGATTCAACAATAGGTTCTTTTGAATTTCACTCATCACTCGAATTAATTGATTGATACGACTGGTAGGATCTCTCCCATTAAATTATTTTGAGTCATTGTAAGCAAGATTATTCTGTGCGCAAAGAATTTTGAAAGATCTAGAGGAGCAAGATGAGGAATCCGAGGAAAGATTCTAAGGTCCAGTGATTATTAAACAATAGTTAGCAAGCGCTACAGGTATGTACTGGTCTATGGGTGTTTTATGCTTCATTTCATACATGTTCATCCAATGTTATCCTATACACATGCCTAAAGGATCATTTTTGGTTGTAGGGACAATGCCTCTGAAGAAACCTGCCACCAAGAAATATTCGAGAGTGCCAATGCTAAAGGAACAATAGGTAGGAGAAGGCTCTTCCCCAGCGGTTGCAAAACAACTGGAATTTTCTCCAAAATCGATGCCCGTCATTAAGACATCTACCAAGGAAGTTTTCGCTCAGCCTTCGGCCTTTGGAGACATAGAGGTGAAAATCATTACAAAGACAGTATTCCCGTGCTAGGAAGATATTTTCAAGAAAATAAAGTGGGAGGAATTCCACGAATATACCCCACACATCGATCTCGATACAAGAAAAATCGACGATGAAGTCCTCATGAATGTTCAAAAGGTGTATCTGCACATGGTGGCATGTAGGACTCCGGTATTCCACTACATAGAACTCCTGAAGTGGCTTATGAATCATACTAACACATAAAGATGCTTGATTAATGACGACAATGGAGGATGTGTCGGGTTTTTCCTTCCAGTGGAAGCGAAAAATTACTACAAGATCAGAGAGCCAGAAGAATGACTAAACACCGATTTTGTTGTAAGCTTCTATGAGAAACATGATATCGGCAAGGTGATGGCGTCATGGTGGAGAGAGGATAAAAATTTTACCAATTGGACCTCCAACTGGTACCCGACAACCAACCTAACAGAGTCATACATCTATCTAATGGACCTCCTCTGCCGATTGCATGGGGAGAAAGATTGCTCCAAGTTTTCAAAGGCTTGGATGCCTCTATCTTATACGATATCCATTTTTGGAATAGGTTTTAACTGGGATTCCATCATTTCCAAACAACTGAGCACCTACATACAACAAGCTCAGACACCAAAGGAAGGAGAGACTCCATATTTCTACATGGAATCTTATCTATTGGATGTCATTTGTGCTAGAAGTGTCTTTTTTAGAATGAACTTAAGTTGGCACACCTAAGAACTCCTGGTCCATGTATATTTCAACATATTTTGGGAGAACAAGTACAAGAAATCCTACTCTCTAATCTACAATTAGTTCATCGCACGTATTTATTCCTTGTTGTCCAAGAAAGAGTTCCCAAGGCTATTGGATGGAGCCAAAAATATTGTATCGAAATTTGGTCATTGGTATCTAGATGAGCGCGATACCTACATCAAGGTTTTTGGCGCCACTAGAGCACCCCATCTGTTACTTGTGTATGTCCTCGATCGACTAGTAATTGGAGAAATATGTTACCAGACCATCCTGCAAGGTTATAATGCTACTCTGGTAAAATATAAGAAGCGGGCATTCATACCTTATGGATTCCATATAGGTTTCTACATGGTAAAAGACACTGCTCACACCAAACAGGAAGGGTTGAATCAATTCAATTTCCGATTACATATTGGTCGCTTTCGTAAGAATGACCCAAAAGGCTTAATTCCAAAGCACACATCACAAGTATCTTCCTGTTAGCCATACGCCCATGACAGGTTTGAAGATGAGATCATCACCAAAAATGGTCAAAACTGGGATGAGGTGGTGGTAAGGATGGTTGACCCTAAGGCAACCAGGTTCAAGGCCATGAGTTTGGATGAGAAAAACAAATTCTTGGAATAATCGACTCAAGAGGTACTTAAGGCCAGGGAAGAAAAAATAGCATCTGAATCAATCGAAGCAGTGGAAGCTCCCTAGGAAGCAACCGAAACAACAAATATTTTCCACGTAACTCCGGTACAAGACAAGAATTTACCTGAGGCTCAAAATGTGGTGAAGAGAGGGAAACTCATGTATCAACATGCCCAACAGATGATGAATCGTATGTGGGATAACCCGAACCTCATTAGGATTCTGAGGCTTCTGACCGATAGCCTAGAAGAAATCCCAGCGGGGCCAAACGACCCTGATTTCATAAAACTTGACAACATAAATGGGTTAGATGACCCTGAATCCACAATGCCACTGGTCGAATCGCCAGCAAGTGTGACGACTCAACCAGAGATGGGTCGGGTATCAGTGGAAACAAGCACACCTAATCCTTTGAGTGAGTTTGTAAATATATATAGTGATGATGAGAGCCCAGAGGCATCTCTCAGGACCGATGTGCATGTCCAAGAAGAAAAGGGACCTGAGAATACTTCTTCTCCTGATCCCAGGGTCTAAACCTAGGAGGTCTCACCAAAGGAAATATAAGCCGAAAGTGTTCCCAACACAAAGAGGCCCGATGCACTGGAGACCCGAGTAGTCAGTCCGAAGGACAAGTCAAAACCAAATGAGCCAGAGGAAATATCCCCACAAAAGGAAATCGATGTTTCGATGACAAGTAAGTATCGAGTCTACTCCCAATGCCTCTATTTCACTCGATACTTAGATCCTCAACAAGAGATAGGTAGAGGTCGGGCCTTCAAGCACAAAAAAGAAGTTCAAGAACCCGATCTTGAACAAATATACACCACCGAAAGTCTGGAGACACACTCACATGGGGTGATTAGTAGATCCCTGAACCTGTGGACGAAGTAGCCAATATATATGCAATCACTTATGATCGAAAGAGAAAGATATTTTCCAGTGGACCATCAAGAAAAGGATAATTACATTGGATCACTCCATCCTCACCACTATAGAGGAAGAGTTGATAAACATAGAAAATGCTAGAACATCCGAATTTATCGGTGCAGAGAGAGCGATCTCGGATGCCACCCTAGACAGAGCTAGAAGAGATGAGAAGGAGCTAGCCACCACCCTGAAGGAACTAGAACATTTGCACCACCTGGCTGAATACTATCAGGGCACCACTCAAACCACTATATATTTGAGAAGCAAGTTTGAAGAGGCTTAAAACAAGTTCACACATGAGCGACACCTTTTTACTGCGAAGATAGATGAGCTCCAGGAAGAAACTCTCATGGAACTCACAACGTGCAAGGATATGGAGCGGTGGTATGAAAGGGCACAACAAGCTATAGAGAGAATCAAATATATTGATGCAGTCCAACAAGGTCGAGATAAAGAAGAACACAACATCCAGATGTTGGGAAAAAGTAGTATTGTTCGCATGAAGGGATCAGTCGAGTATTGGGCTAAGATGTCTCAAGAACCACACCGAGAAATTCAAGAGTATTGGGACAAATGCAAGAAACATTGGGATAAAATAAACAATGCAATGAAGGATATCATACTCCATGAGTTCGGCACCACCGACAACTTCATCGACTTGTGCGACATAGTCGAATCATACCAAGCAAGATTCATTATGGGTCGAAGAGCTAGCGAAGGTGACCGACATAACGCCCAGACAAGTGCAACGATTTATGGAACATACGATTAGAGCTCGGACTGTGCTACAACAGTTAAACACCAGTTTGGTGAAGTATTGGGCACATGCGGTGGAGGTCAGAGGAATTTATGCGCCTCCAATGGAACAAAACAGATTTCCATGGACCCAAACCTACGAGGAGTTGTTGATCAGTTGGTTGGATTATGAGAAAAGTCACCCTTTCAAGTGATATCTTGAGTTGACTATTAAAGAAACTGTTAGAACAGGACACCATGTGGCGAATTTTGTTTTGTTCAAACTACACTTAGCCGTTATTTTCAGTTGAATTTTATGTTATAAATAATAACATCGACCAATTAGTTAGAGGTCTATGGTTGCTGCAACAAACTCTTTTTTGATTTGTTAAGAACTATTTCCGAGCTAGCTTTAATTGAGAAGTCCTTCTGGACCAGAGACAAAGTTAGTTTCATCAAATTCATGTGTGATCTGACATGGAGAAGAACTATTTCCTATGTCATCTCATGAATGATGTTGTAATGAGTAAGAGAAATTAAACCTATTTGTCAAGTTATCTGGTGCAATGTTTTGTTGTTCTTTACTTTAATGATGAAGATGAATCGTTGTGTTATCATGTGATGGATGATTAAGTAGGTGGATTATTCTTCTTGCCTTTGTTTTATCACATATGTGTTTTCTTTCTGATAATTAGTATCTCAGACAGTAATTGGATGCTCACATGGTTAATGTATTATAACTAGGCCCGCAGTATAGAATTGTCGTTTTCATGCTTGAGTAGAAGGTTATCCCAAGCTCAACCTCTTCTCCAGTAGTTAAAATTAATTCTATTTTGTTGACAAGTTGGTTTATACCGGCTTACAATCTTAATTTGGTCCCACCTAAGAGAAAACACAAAAAGAGAAAGTCCCAACTGAAGGAGACGCCTTCGCAAGAAAACATAAAGCCCATCGATTAATTGGCCGGATTGCAAGATATGGAGAACCATTCCACTATTAAATGCCATAGAGTCTAATTGGGCCTTGGTGGCGGGTTTGGTTCCTACTGTTGAGCTAAAGGGATTTAAGACCCATCAACATGGTCCTAACATGAAATCACATCATTCAAGAAGTCTAGGAAAGGAGGTATTTGATGAGTATACACATTTCCTCCCTAAGAACCATAGGTATCAAGCTACAAAAAAAAATATTTTCAATTTGAAAGAAGAGAATGGAATAAAACCACGAAAAATGACACCTCACCTATGAAAGTTGGAATATAATAGATTAAATCGTCAAGGTAAGCATTTATTCTATGTGTTTGCATATATATTAATGTTTTACAATTTTAATTTATATTGAATTATGTTTATTGTGTCTAACAATTATTGTTGTAATCTCATTAATTGTTTTTCAGAAATGTCGTCAAGAAATTAATGGGCTTCCACAAGGATTGAAAAGTTTCCTTGTACAATTCAATAGGTTTTCCTACTATGAGCACCTACAAATATCTCATTTGTTTGATACAATGCATATCAGGAATAAGGTAATAGAAACATTTTGGAGAATTGTAGATGGAAGGAGTGACAAAGAAAAAATTGTCAAAATTTATACTGACATTTAGGAAGCCAATCATGCACTGCAAAATGTGATTTATTCAAATATCAATGGAGTACACCGAAATAGTCTTCCATTGTTATTTATAGAGCAGGAAAGCAATGTTATGAAAGAGGTCATTCAGAAAATTAAATTTCCCATGGGATTTTCTTCAAACATAAAGAATATATTAACGAAGAAGGGTGAATTTGGTGGGGTGAAAACTCATGACTGACATACTTTCATTAAGGTAATTATTTTGGACGTAGATTTGTTTATTGGTAAATATACAAATTTTTATTATTATAATATGTTTTTATTTTCCTAAAAATTAATGATCCCTTTGTTGTTACGATATTTTATACCTCTATCTCTACCTGAAAAATTTGACAACAATGTAAAACAATTTATATATGATCTTGCAAAATACATGAGGTAAATATCAATGATTTATATGCAAAAAAAAAATTGCTCAACTTGTCGACATCTATTTTAATTTCAATGTATATATGACAGTGTTGTTGAAACCTATGATCTGATTTGTTATATCATGTGTAGGTGGTTATCATCTAAATAAATCCATAAAGAAGATATAAAATATTGGAGGAGAGAAATTCCTCAGCTAATGTGCGAAATGAAAACGTATCTACCTTTAGAATATTTTAATGCATAAGAACACTACCTCATACAACAAGTTGAGGATATTGAAATGTGTGGACTTGTACACACAAGGTCAATGTGGATGGCGGAGAGGCACTTGAAGTCATTGAAGGATTTTTTTAGACAGAGAGCACGTCTTAAGGGATCTATGATGGAGGTTTATATGGTATATCAATTCTTGGTGTATATTAGTGAGTATCTTCCAAAACTAGCAACAAAAATCACGAAGGTTCCTAGGATTTGGGATCTCAATTCCATTAACAAATTTGAAGAGGAGGTCTTGGTCGAGAAAGGTAGACTAAGGAAAGTGATCAAGTTTTGAGAGACCCTTGGTCTTGGTCTATTGGCCCTCAAACAAGTTTTGAGAGATCCTTGGTCAAGTTTGACCATTTTGGACTTCGACGGCCTATCAAAGGCAGAGCGCAAGATGAAGAAGAGATCATGGGATCTCGGCCCCTTTTTGGGTCCTTTTTTGGATTTGGGAATATGTAACGGGTATGGGAATGTCAGCCCATGGGTTTACCCATGATTAGGCCTATTTTGTAATATATAAATAAATGTCTAGGCAATGTAAGAGAAGCGGGAAAGAGGCATCTATGTGATGTTGTTCTAAGTGCAAGTGTGGCTTTTAAATGCTTCTGCATACTGTGAGAGACTTGGAGAGCTAAGTGTAAGTGGTTGTAATAGACCGTGAAGGGCTTTGTGCTGTAACGCAAGGAAGGAGGATCTAGCGAGGTGCGGAGATCTCCTGTCCTATGTGGAGTAAGGCTTTCATGGCTTTGTGCATGTATCTGATTGAAGAAGCTAATAAAGAAGAAGAGTTGGTGGATGTAGCCCCAGGGTGGGGGTGAACCACATATATGCTGTGTTTCTCTTCTTTGTGCAATGTTTTGGTGTACTTATGTGTTATCTGCTAAGTGCTTGGCATAGATAGATAGATATATATGTTTATACTTTGTGCTTATGATGAATCTGGATGCTAGATTTGACCTCTATGAACTTTCTTAGTGCTTGAATCTGCTAGATATGATATAATTCCTTATGCTAAGTGCTTAGATACATTAGATCTGGGTGAATGTTGTGATGCTCTGTTTTATCTGCGGAGTAGATATTGGTTAAATATTGATGAAGGTTTACTGCTGAGTGCTCTGTAAAATACTAGAATCATAGATTTGTGTCTCAGCTAAGGTTGCAGACATTTGAGTCCTGCAACCACCCCTTCCTCTACCTCAGGTGAGACTTCATCTTCTTCCCAGGTGTTGTCGAAAGGACTGATAGTTAGGGTTTTGTTAGTGCGTTGTTGTAGCGCTGAACCTTGGGTCTGCCCCTGTGCCAACAAATGGTTCCATTGTTGGGACTGAAACTGTGATTGTTGGGAACTGAGGAAGAAGAAGCTTTGTGCAAAGATTCGACGTGAAACTAAGAAAGCTTTGTGCATAGATCTATTTCCCTAGTGCGCAACATTCTTCTTGACTTGTGAAGCTATGTGCCAAGAAAATATGTCAGATCTAAAGAAAGGAGGTAATATCTGCAAGCTTTATGCTCTGATAAAGGTAAGAATAGTGAAAAGTTCTAGATCTGAAAGCTCTGTGCTCTGTAGAAGTAAGACAAGTGGAAAATTTTGTTTCTAAAGCATGGATCTAGGTATTTTTGATAGATTTTGTCCTAGCTCGAAAACTAGGGTACTGGTAGATGAAATAAGGTTTGACATCAATATATCTAATAAGAATAGTGAAAGATATGTTATACCTATGCATAGAAAGAATATTTGGACTAACAAATGGATGCAGGATCCTAGAAAGAATTTTTTTGCAGGTTAGCTCCTACAATCCTAGTGCGTAGTAAAAAAAAAGGGATGGGGATCAGTTAAAATAAAGAGAGGATTAACCCTCTGTTATAGTTGCAGAAAAACAAGACATCTTTCTAAGGAATGCCCTGGGAGAAGACCTAGTTGTCTTTTTTGTAAATTTATGGACCATGAAGTATTGGATTTCCCTAGAATGATTGCTAAAGTTGAAAGAATGAATCTGAATCAAGAAAACCCTAAGGTAGATCCAGAAACTAAGATTATGGAAAAATCCCAGAAAGAATCAGAGAAAGTATTGTTACAAATGAGAGAAACCCTGAATGACCACTGACATGTCAGATTATCATAGATCTTCAAAGAAAAAGAATGCATTGAAGCAATATTAGGAGACTTCGACATTGACTGTGTTCTAGATGAGGAAACGTAGGTGGATGTTATGATAGAAAGAACCTGGGGAATTTTAGGAAAGCCTTCTATGGTTCCTTCACTGGGAGGAATATGATTATTCAGAGAAAAAATGATAACCCTATGTGGGAAGCTCACTCAGATACCTATGAATGTCAATGGAACTTCGATAGAAGAAGATTTTTAGATCATTAAATTTATTGAGGACAACGCTCCATTTACCATGTTACTAGGAAGACCTTGGATTGAAAGAGATCAATCCAGAAGGAAGGAAGAAGAAGAATTCTTAGAGCAGAAGAAGCAAGAGTTAAAATATTTTATAACTAAAAGGATCGCACACTTGATTGAAGAACAGAAGAATAGATCACAACTGTTTAACAAAAATGACGTAGATATCAAAGTTACAAGAACACTAGAGGACCCATAGAAGAATGAAATACCTATCCTAGATAAAAAAGAAATATTACCCTTGAATCCCAGGAAAGAATCTCAACAGTGCGAAGTCACTATATCAAAAGAAGATAAGAATCAGAATGGGAAAAGGGATATTGAGACAAAGCTCACTGGGAAGAAGGCTAGAAAACTAAGTAAGAAGAGAGCTAAGATCGAAAAGTTGTAGAAATATCCAAAAGGAACCTCGTGAAAGGAAAATTTGCAAAATTGGATCTTCGACGGGATATCAGCACAATGACACATGGAACTTCGCCATGACGAAGCAAGATAGCCATTGGGGACATTATAATTATTAGACCAATGCTCCAAATGGGTATAAAGGCATATATTATTAGACATCTCTCCATCATAGCATTGGGACCGTGACATAATAGACAAAACATAGTTCAGGAAGGATTCATACCCGTTGCAGGCGACCCGTTGCTGAGTTACCTATTTATCCCGTCGCACCATGCACCGAGAACACTTTTGCTAACCAAGAATTTGAGCCCGTAGACTAAGTTGATCATGCATAGTGATCATCGCATTGTTTCCATCTATTCCATTGCAGTGTCTAAGTTAATCTGAACCCGATCTAGTTAATCCCGAGTGTGTATGTCCGAGGAGCTCAACACAGTCAAAGAATCTGTGATAGAAGTACTCCTCGACCTGATGACTGAAAGAGTCATGTCGGAGAGAGGATTATCTATAGGACTACAAGATTCATCCACAAGAAAAGTGCAAGCATCTCCTTCAACTTATCGCGGAGCCAGACCATCCCAACCATCAGATGAAATGTGAACCAAGCACAAGGATGATCTCATGAATGCCAAATTGATCCTAACTATATTACCCACCTACATACCACCTTTGAGCGACACAGTAAATCGAGATAGTGTGCCCAGATATTTCGAGTACACCTTGGTCACTGCGAACCTCCCAAAGGGGATCCACGTAGTTCGAGAAGACCAGGACAATATTGCAGTGTTGAAGTTCAACGACTTCAACCTCGGCAATCGAAAAGTCTATAACATGCTCACCCCACATAAGTACCTGACTAGAACAAAGGGGAAGAATTCAAAGATAATCCCCTAGACGTGGATCCATAACCTCGCGCAGTCCACCCTCCTGAACGTCATGAAGATCCCACACTTCAGAAGACACTAGGAGGTGAATGCCTATGTTAAGCTGCTACTTTATTGTTACCATGGTGACTATTTGTGGCTAGACCATCTCATCACAAGTGATCCGACGTTGATCAATCAGATCATAAGGTTGAGTATGCAGGGACCTGATCCATAGGATTTTTATCCAGGAAAATCCATGGATCGTGCTCTAGCACAGAGGATCAAGGACACCTACAATGATGTCGAGAAGGGGACACGAGGCTACAAGGTAGCTTCTATCTAGAGTGGCGCAGTGCACCTCACCTGTCAGTTGATTGCAAAGAAGTTAGTAAGAAATAACCGACCTACCCAAGTCACCATATTTTTAGTCGACCTTGCAGGGAAGTGCGCGGAAGGCCTACAGATGAACTAGGTGAAGTACCTGGTGAATCAGTTGGAACTAGACTATAGAGAAGCAAAAGATCAAGGTTACAAATTCCATTTAGTTTGATTTTGTTCCTTATCTCATTCATCGCCTGGGAGATGTTGGAAGGTGCGACCTTCCTCGACATCGAGCCATTTGAGTCGTTGATCGCGAAGTTCAGTACACTTTAGTATTCCAACGATATGAACAAATAGTGGAAGTCAAACGATGTTTTTCATACCTACTACAATCATCTGAAGAGAGATATCCAATATGAGCCTCGCATGACTCTGAACACTCTACAACAGTTCCGGCCTTTGATGAAGTTCAGCGCAGATCGACATTTCATTTATATTACAACGTGCGTTGATGAACATAAGCAACAACTTCAATCCTACTACAAGCTGACGGAGGAGGACCTGGAGGAGATTACTAAGGAATGGTTCGTTTACCTCCTTATCCCCACCAACCCCATAGAGATATCTAACATTGACAACCTAGAAACTGTGCAGGATACACCCAGACCTAGTAGGACAAAAAAGACCAAAGAGGTCCAAGGATTAGACAGTGCATCTGTGAAGACTGCTTCCATATCATTAGAGCAAGGAGGTGATGGCGAAGAGTTAGATGACAAAGAATTCAAACATAAGCAAGGAGACAAGGTTGATATCCTGAAGAAGAGGAAGGGTTCACCTCCAAAACCTTCTTCCCAAAAGAAATCGAAAGCCTCCATGACCAAGATGTAGACCATCCTCACCTCTGATGACTTCGACTTCCTCATGGTAGCCCTAAATGATGCTTCACTGGAAATAGAAGAAAAAGAAGAGGCCAAGAAGGAAGCAATGTGTGATAGGATTGAAATCGAACTCCGAGGGGTACAACAAGCACTACAGTCCATCCGCGTAGTCTCCACTTCACCTCTTCCATTGGGAACACCAGAGTTGGGATATGAGCCAACCCAAATCCACCGATTAGCTGATACATTCGAAGCTTGCCTTCGACGAGCACAAAAGGAAATAGAACAAGCCACCCAAGATTTAAAGCAAGTATAAGGAGTACTTGTATAACATATCAAGCTATAGAATAGGAAAAGATTCCCCTCCAAGCGAAGTTTGACGAAGAAAAAGAATAGATACAACAAGGAAAAGAAAAGCTCCTCCCTGAGCAACTCGAAGTAAAGGAAGTAGTTAGCAGAGCACTTCACTCTGTGACATTCATAGAAATAAAGGAAGAAGATCAAATTACAGAGAAAGTAGAGCATCTTGAAGAAGTGATCCAACAACTACAAAAACGCATCGCAGACTTAGAACTACGCGTAGTGCCCGAGACCCCACAGGATGTGAAGGACCAAAGAGAAGAAACTGCCAGGAGCACAATTGAGAGACTAAAGGCCCTTGCTATGGAATACAAGCAGTTGAGTGATCGCAGTTCCCTGACATATGAGCGAATCACTTAGAGTCCATAACTAAGAGCACTGGAGTCATAGCTCCAAGAGGTGAAGTATCAAGCCAAAACGATACAGGCACATTTGAAGCTCGTGTCAGCTGTGGAAAGAATGAAGAGATCTCAAGAGAAACGCACCGCCCAACAACAGATTCATGCTATTCAGAGAAGAGTTATGGAAGTAACTCAGAGACTCCAACCCGTACAAGATAAGTCCTACCAATTTTTCACAGAAGTTGAAGGATGAGGAGAAGAACTAGAGAAGGTTGTTAATGCAATTGAAGAACGCCTGGAAGGACTTGTGAACGATGTAGTCATCCAAGAGTTTGTTGAACAAGAGGTCCTAGCACAACAACAAGTCGAAGAATCTCTAGCCAATCTCGAGGCTTTCAAAGGAGAACTTCCTACACAAGAGTGACTCGGGACGAGTCATAGGTGAGTATTGGGGGCCTGTTGGCCCTCGAGCAAGTTTGAAAGAACCTTGGTAAAGTTTGACCATTTTGGACTTCAACAACCTGTCGAAGGTGGAGCACAAGACAAAGCAGAGATCGCGGGATCTCAACCCCTTTTTGGGTCCTTTCTGGGATTTGGGAATATGCAATGGGTATGGGAATGTCAGCCCATGGGTTTACCCATGCTTAGGCCTATTTTGTAATATATAAATAGATGTCTAGGCGATGTTAGAGAAGTGGGAAAGAGGCATCTATGTGATTTTGTGCTAAGTGCAAGTGTGGCTTGTAAATTGTTTATGCATACTATGAGAGACTTGCAGAACTAAGTTCAAGTGGTTGTAATAGACTGTGAAGGGCTTTGTGTTGTAACACAAGGAAGGAGGATCTAGCGAGGTGCACAGATCTTCTGTCCTATGCAGAGTAAGGCTTTCGTGGCTCTGTGCATGTATCTGATTGAAGAAGATAATAAATAAGAAGAGTTAGTGGATGTAGCCCCAGGGTGGGGGTGAACCACGTATATGTTGTGTTGCTCTGCTTTGTGCGATGTGTTGGTGTACTTATGTGTTATCTGCTAAGTGCTTGACATAGATAGATAGATAGATATGTTTATACTTTGTGCTTATGATGAAGCTGGATGCTAGATCTAACCTCTGTGAACTTGCTTAGTGCTTGAATCTGCTAGATATGATCTAATTTCTTATGTTAAGTGCTTAGATACATTAGATCTGGGTGAATGTTGTGATGCTCTGTTTTATCTACGAAGTAGATATTGGTTAGATATTGATGAAGGTTTACTGTTGAGTTCACTGTTAAATAGATCTGTGTCCTAGCTAAGGTTTCAAACATCTGAGTCCTGCAACCACCCCTTCCTCTACCTCGACTGAGACTTCATCTGCTTCACAGGTGTTGCTGAAAGGGCCAGTAGTTAGGGTTTTGTTGGTGTGTTGTTGTAGCGTTGAACCCTGGGTCTGCCCCTGTGCCAACATACTCAGAGGGAAATTGATTTAGCATATGATTTAAAATATAAACATGGAAGCACATTATTCACCCACATCATGTTTCAATTATTTTCCATTCTATTAATCTAGGTCATGGTGTGTTTGTTTTATAAAGTTTTACTAATTCTAAATATCATGTTTATTCATTGACAAATATGCATTTTTTTACGTGTGGGGCATATTGTAGTTCAAAAACCACAAGGCTATGTGGTGCAATAGACATAAATTTCGCATCAAAAAGTTGGATGATAAGAAGAAAACCTCTGATTCTGGGATAATTGCAGTCTTTCAAGTCACTAATGTTTCCTGTAGAAGTGACATGCATCCAACAATATCCAAAAATAGAGACTATGGGTATTTGAATGATATAATCGAGTGTGACTTTAAATCCTTCAAGTTAGTTCTGTTCGAGGTCAAATGGTACAGGTTACAGATGAATGAACATGATCCTGAAATAATTGTTATTGAGCATGCCAATGGATTTACCATGGTTAATACAAGGACGTTTGAGCTAGGTACACAAACTTATTCTCTTCCAAGCCAATGTGAGCAAGTATTTTATTCAGAGGTTTCAGGTAAAGAAGGTTGGTTGTACATTGTTAGATATGATCCAAGAGTAAGGTATGTAAATTATAATGTACTAGAAGAAGATGATATTAAAGAAGAAGAAGATGTAGAGGAGCATGAGTTAGATGTACCGTTAGATGAATAAGTTGAAGAAGTTGAGCCAGATGTAGATGTAAATGTTCTTGATAATCATATTGATGATGATATTATTGAAAATGAATTTGATGATGATGATGTTGATATGGCCAATCCTTTCAACTTCGATTTTGAACCATATGATTCAGATGTAGACTTGGATGAAGACTTAGATGATCAATGATATTGTAGAAATGATGAAATGTAGGAGTTATGTGATCTTTATATATTTTCACATTTTTCATCATCATCATCGTCATCGTCATCATAGTCATGGTCATCATCATCATCATCGTCATCGTCATCATCATTTTCATCGTCATCGTCATGGTCATGATCATCATAATCATCATCGTCACCATCATCATCATGATTGACATCATCGTCATCATGATCATGATCATCATCATTTTCATCGTCATCAACATCATCATCATTAACATCATTTTCATCATCAATATCGCCATGGTCATGGTCATCATCATCATTATCATCATCATCATCGTCGCAGTCATCATCATCATCATTGTCATCATAATCATCATCATCATCGTCGTCGTCGTCATTGTCATCATCATCATCATGGTCATGGTCATCATCGTCATCGTCGTCTTCATTATCACAATCACCATCATCATCATGGTTGTTGTCATCATCGTCATTGTCATTTTCATCATCATCGTCATCATCATAATTGTCATAGTCATCGTCAATGTTGTCATGGTCATGGTCATAGTCATCATCATTGTCAGCATCATTTTCATCATCATGTTCATCATTATTGTCATCATCGTCATTGTCGTAGTCATCATCACCATCATCACCATCGTTATCATTGTCATCATCATCATCATCGTCATGGTCATGTTCATCAATATGATCATCATCATTGTCATTATCGCAGTCATCATCATCGTCATTGTCTCACTCGTCGTCGTCATCATCATCATCATCGTCATCCTTGTCATCGTCATTGTCATCATCATCGTCATTGTCGTCGTCGTCATCATCATCATCATCGTCGTCGTCGTCGTCATCGTCAATATCATCATGGTCATGGTCATCGTCATCATCATCATCGTTGTCATTGTTGCAGTTGTCATAATAATCATCACCACCATCATCATTGTCATCATCATCATCATCGTCGTCGTCATTGTCATCATCATCACCATCATCATTGTCATCATCGTCATGGTCATAGTCATAAATATCATCATTGTCATCATTGTCTCATTCGTAATCAATGTCATCATCATCATCATCATCATCATTATCATTGTCATCATCATCATCGTCGTCATCATCATTGGCATCATCATCATCATTGTTATCGTCATCGTCATCGTCATCGTCATCATCATCATCATTTCGAATATCGGCATGGTCATTGTCATGGTCATCATCATCATCATCATCATTGTCGCATTCATCATCATCATCATTATTATTGTCATCATCATCATCATCGTCATCATTTTCATCATCATCATCATCGTCATTGTCATCCTTATCATCATATTCATCGTCATTGTCATCATCATCATCATGTTCATCATCATTGTCATCATCGTCATTTTCCTAGTTGCCATCATCATCATCATCATGGTCATCATCATCATCATAATCATGGTCATCATCATCATCATCATTGTCGCAGTCATCATCATCATCATCATTGTCATCGTCATCGTCATTATCGAAGTCATCATCATCATCATTGTCATAATCATCGTCATCGTCATTTTCATCGTCATCATCATCGTTGTTATCATCATCATTGTCATCGTGATTTTCGTAGTCATCATCATTGGCATTGTCATGATCATCATCATCATTTCCATTGTCATGATCATCATCATATCGTCATGATCATGATCATCATGATCATTATCATCATCTTCCTCATCATCGTTGTTACCACCATAATCAACAATATTGTCCACTCATTCCTTGTATGTTTCAACCCTAACACCTTAAGGGAGGTTCCAACATATCTAGGGTAAGGGAGGCATCATCCCCCGTGAGGGTGTTAGGTCTATCTGTTATGCATATTTCATTTTTTTTTTTTATCTTTTTAATTGCAGGTCTAGTGTTTATTGGTTATATCTAGTGTCCATGTCATTTTGGACATGGATCACTATTAGAGGACATGTCTATTTCATCACTTGGGTGAGTAAAACAAGGGCACTTACAAGTCTAGTTGGGCCTGCTAGACAAGAAAAAGGTTATTGTATGAATTAAACAATCTAAGAACATGAGATAAACAAACAACTAAGCTAGAAACAATTAAGGAAATAACTAAGGAAATAAAACTAAAATGCATAAGAAACTTTGAACCAAAATAAATCAACCAAATGACCAATGATTATGCCACTAATGGATAACTATATTAGTTGGAAAACACCATAGAGAAAGGAGGACTTATGGATCCCCTCTTCCTCATTGGGAGGTCTCTTGAGTCCCCTATTTGAGATCTCTTCTTACAATGATAAACTAGAAAGAAAATGGTGAAGAAATCCAAGCCTATTCCCTCAAGAGGTGAGGTGAATAACTTATTGAGATGTTGCTAGAATGCTCCAAGAAGAAAAGAGGTTTCTTGAGGGAGGATAGAGGCAGCATAACAATACTATGAGATTCTTAAATTCTTAGTGCACCCATGGCCTCCTTTTATAGAATGTCTTTGAGGCAATATACAACCGGTTCTTAGTGTGGACAAGGGGCCCTTTAGGGCACCCTTAGGTATTTGACCAGTCCCCCATTCAGATTCAACTCAGATTTGAGGGTCAAATCAAGTTGGGAGCTGGTCCAGAAGTGGTTGAGGGGATGACAAGAACCATAAATGCGACGTTCATAGGAGTGAACGACTTTTCTCATACACAGTCACGCATATGGCGCATTTTTCTCTCTATGGGATTCTTTGGCCCGCACACTGTGCGCGCGCTTTCTTTAGTGTTTTAGCGCATGCCAATTTTTTTGACCAGTTGTATAATTTTTTCCCCTTGGAAATGCTTTTTTGGTGCTGCAGGTGAATTAATGGGTGTTTGGAGATGTTGTATTCCTGTAACCATTTGCATGTAATGTTGTAGACGAAATTTCAGTGATAACAGATGCCCCCTGATGTGTGAGGTTAGGAGCATATGTATAGTCGAAATACATCAATGTTTCTTATACTAAGAGTATCATTGTAAGGAAGAGGGTTGAGAGGAACTGTAAGAGCGATCCGCCAAGGGGAGAGGGGAAACTTTGGGACACAAACCGTTCTCTAGGTGGAGAAATAAAATCTGTATACAAACGAGGTGGGCATGCCCCATGCTTGTGTCATGTAGCTCAAAAATTGAAGACAGTAACTGAAGTTGTATGTTGATGTAGATAATTGAAGCACCCTCCGGGGTGGTTTGATAATGATAGATGACAATTCTGATGGTGAACATACTCTGAAAAAGTGCAAGGACACCTATAGGAAGTGTCGATGACCCTGAGATTTTGTTGAAGTCGAATGTTAGGGGGGTCGATGATATTAGAGAGAAATGATGGTTCTCTTTGTTTCATCTAAGACACCTCATTATAAAGGTAATGAGAGTCAAGATATTATCTCCCTTCTAGAAACCGTGTTCATGTCGACAGACAAGGAGATGCGACTCCAAGAAGTAAAGGGCTTCATGAAATCCATTAGATAAGATCAGGAACTGATAAGGAACATGAACAAAGTCAAGATGTGGTAAGACTCAAGACTGCCCTTGGTTGGGGGTATGTTTGAAGGATGATTGGCATCAACCATGAAACTGTATCTAGTGTTAGGGGGACGACTAGACATGGGGTTAAATTGTGCCATAGGCATGACAAAGTGGACAAACTTAGAGATCATGGGTACATGGACTGTAGGATACTCGGGGTTTATGGATGATGTCAATATGAGTAGAGGATAGTGAATTCCCTAACCAAGGGATACATGGGTTGATTTACCAGAAAAGAAGGTCATTAAGGGTGACGACAAAAATATAATTTAATGTTGGAAACAAAGGCCTTTTACGATTACCAAATAAATAAAGAATAATTTGAGATGAGTGTACAAATACAAAAATGGGTGCCCCAATGAAAGATGGCTTGGCCAAGGAGGGCGCAAGTTGCGTAGATATCTAGTGGAGGGTGGGGGCCCCATTGGTGGGTTTATGTATGAGGTAAATGAATAGAAGGAAATTTGTAGAGAGGCAAACTGATTGTGGATGAAATGGAGGGTTAATGATACTGTGGAGGCACAGCCAAAATAGAATCGTGATGAGGTAATATGGGAGTCCATTGGGAAAGCTAGAAAAAATGAGGAGGAGTATGTGGATAATTCTTGGAAATGCATAAGACTATCGGGACTCCCATCCCTAGGGGGTGAAAGAAACATGAGTGCCAAATTTCCACGGGGGACTATGAATTGGACAACTCATGTGGGGGAGAGTGCTGCCAGGTGATACTACTAAAATGCAGGGGAGGTGATAGTACTGCAGAGCCGGATGTAGGGACCCTAAAGGAAAATGTTGGAGGATATGAATGGGAGATGCAATGGATATTCAGAGGGAATTATTACATGTCAGTGTCAATCATATACCTCAAGGGGTTGCACGGGTTTGTGATGACCAAGTACCTGCACACATTAAAACCAAATACCCGATGGGAACAATATCTGAAGATAAAGAACATATACCAGTTATTTGATAATGTTGAACATGAGCATGTGTACGTGGACATGATGTGAGAAAAATACTCCCTCGGGGCCAAGTGCGGATGGTGACCTGGGGAATGTGACTGTGGAGGCGGCGGGACGTTGATCCCATGGATGAAAACAGATCGAAAAAAAGAGACTCTGAGCTCCTGTAACGGGGTGTGGAAGTTTGGAAAAAGGGACTATATATGGTTGTGGGGCCCACAATGCCACCTCATTTGTACTTGTTGCCATATTGAGTTGACGAGAGGATTTAGAGGAGATTTGGATATTACGGGAGTTTGAGTCAACCGATCCAGGAGTTGCGAGAGCCAGGTCTAGGGTAGTGTGACACCCATTTTGTACCTATAGGGGTGAGGGGGGATCACTTTCCTATGGGCGATGTACATGTTGTACTATTTTGTAAACATTTATGACACATTGATCGATATATATATATAT
>ML804883.1:381927-415491 GCA_009831015.1 Picea engelmannii | reverse complement strand
CATTTTTGAGATATTTGTGATGTCTACATGTGATGATAATTTGTGATGTTTTTATGATGCCTGATTTATATGCTGTGACAGACTTTTGATGATTTTATGTATGTGTGATGATGTCTTGATATGATAAATGCCAATATAACACTAGGTTAGCCATGTTATTTGTTGTTTGATTAAATTGTTGTGGAATATGTGTAAATGTAATTGAATCAAAAGGTTGAGATAAGAGTCTAACTTTCAGGTATTTGCGAAAGAGGCAAGGATCACAGACACGATATACATTGTTTAGTTGCAGGACCACAAGATGGGAATCTAATAAGATGCTAAGGTGATGAATGTGGCGGTGATTGGCCTTGGCGAGGAACCCAATGACGGCTATGTATTCTGCTTCGTTGTTGGTTGTTGAGACCAAACATATGCTGCTGGAGTGGAGCAGCTCATGTGAGGGGGTGTAGAGGGCCCAAGCAGTCAAAGTGAGATTCTTTGTCCATCTTGTTATCACTCCAAGAAACTCTTTGAGTTTGTACATCAAAGATTCTTGGTAACTTAAAGTAAAACTATTTTTGTGTTTATGTATGTGTGGATCAATGGGATAACTCAACCTAATGGATTGATATCGGGATAAATAACATTATATAAGCAAATGAGATAGTGCTTTCAAAGATTAATGAACAGACACAAGCTTAACTGTGGGTGAAGAAAACAATGTTTATAAACCATATACACAATTATGGGTTTAATAAACAATGTAGATAACTATTAATCAAGCTATGAACTGAATAATGAGATGACAATCATGAGTAGTTAAGACAACTTGAATAAGAGTACATAAAAATAAAGTAATGAAAGGAAGTCTGACATCAAAAGTGAAAGAAGACTATGATTTGTATTATATTTGAAATATGTACAATAGCATGAGGCCTTTGTATCCAAAATCGAACCTTTAGTATGTCAAAATCATAGGCATTTATAGCCTTTACAATAAGTCTCATATCCTAGAAAGATGGATCTAGATTTCTAAATATAGAAAAACTGAATACAAACTGAATACCACAAGCTAAACCAAATCTTAGTTACTTATAGATCGAATTGTCTTCAAAAATTGTCTCTAACATCTGGTCTTCTTCATTTGTTGTGTCTCTGATGTGTCGATGATGGGAAAGACACATGTCTTCAGTAACTGAAATCTTTTACCAGTTGTGAGCAAAGTCTTAGCTGACCATGTGAGCATTTACCTCATATATCTCCACAAAATATTGAAACCAAATACTTCAAAATTTGGTGATTAATTCTTTGATACCATCTTATACTTTAAATGACCCAAAAAATTGCTTTGTCTGAGCTCTAAATCCCCAAAATTTCTTCTCTGCAGTTTCACCAGCTATTCTATCTTGAAATTGCTAGTTAGCCGGTGAAAGCTCTGCTTTTCAACAGCTAACTATTTGTAGATACGATTCTTGTTCCAGTGAAAGCTCTGATTTGGAAAAAACAAAATCTTCAAAATGGATATACTTTGCCTCCATGGCTGCCATCTATTCTTTTAGAATTTGAACCAAATTCTTTTATTGTCTTATTTGATTCTCTGTGCACAAGCACATAAATATTTCTGGTTCAAAATGAGTCCTTGAATAGACTGGTTCTTGTACGTTAATCTTTTGTCGATGCCTTCAATATGCTATTCTCCATCATCTATACCTACATAACCTGCATTGACAAACATTTCTTTAGTTTCAAAAACATGAGATTTTTTTATCTCATCAATTTCTTCATCCTCATCTTAACCAAGGATAGATCCTTGTTCTGGTTCACAATAGTGAACATTTATCTTTGTTTCTATGAGTTCTTCATTCTTCAATTCGGCATTCAACTTGTGCCTCTTCTTCTCCTTCAACTTTTTCTTTGTCTTAAGAAAAACATTCGTTATGTATGTCACTTGATATCTGTAAGCATATTCTAGTGACAACCATGTCACAATCTTCTCTCTAATATCCTTTGTGATGGAGAATCTTATATAAATGTCTTTTTTTCTATATCTTTTCTAGAACAAGCGTTCACTTTGGAGAGTTCATTGGCATACTCTTCAATGTTGTTTTGTTTCTTTGGTGATTTACACTAGATCTCTCTTTTCAAAATCTGATCATGTATTCAAGCAATTGAATATTGGTTCTTCACTTGGGGCGTCTCCTTCCATTGATGATGAAGAATCTTCTGCAAATTTCGAAGCCAAGAATGATGAATCATCATTCCAAAAGATTATACAATAAATTATCGATTTGGTGATTCAGAAACATATGCGTGAGTGATCTTCCATGTTTAAAGAGATGACAATTAACACCATTTGTGTATGCAGAGGATATGATATCTGACTATCATGCAAGAATAGATAACCTGCGATTTGAAATAAGTGAACTGGGATTTTGCACCTGACTTGTTGACTTGATCTGTGGCTAAGTTATATCAATAAATGATTTGGCATATGAACTGTGTTGAGCATTTATGCTATGTGAGCTAATACTTCTCGATCCATGCACACATAGGACATCTATGGTCATTGTAACAATTGCAGAAGTTTCCTTTTGATATTCACAATAGTAATATATGTTATGGACTTTCCCCCTGGCTCTGCTTGCATGCGACTTGGTGCCTTTGTATTGACTCGTGGCTTAAGCCTGAGGCTTGACTCAGTTATGCATGGCTAGCATGTAGTATGGTTTTAGTGATTTGGCATATGTAGACTTGGAGTTGGCTTTGGTATGTAATATTAGTTTATGTTAGACTCGTAGGATTTGCATATAGTATAGGAGTATGACATATTAAATATTAAAGTCAATAAGTTGATTCATGTAATGGCCCTTAAAATAACCATCAATCCTCATAGTTTTAGACTTAGATATAAAGGGAGATTTATGATTTGATAACTTAGGATTGTGATTTGAGAATAGAGATTCTAGAATTAGGACAGTGAATCGATGCAATAGATTAGAGCTAAAAAGTCTATTCATGTTGCAGGTTAAGATGAGAAACCAAAGGATATTGGGTAAAAGCTAGAAAAATAAGCAAATCCAGCTTAAATTTTATGAAGGCACTCAAAATTTAATGGTACATTTTGAGTGCTAACACAACAACTAGCTCCATCAGCGTAACCGATAGCCTAGTGTAGAATTACTACACTGAAGCGTAAAATTTCTTTAGGTACAACCCGTTGACGGTTTCTTTGAGAGGATAGCCTTCTGGTGAGGCCAGGATGTATGCACCTTTAGTGAGGCAGTGTTGGATGATGTAGGGTACATGCCATAATGACTCAAATTTCCCATGACCGAGAGTAACATGAGTGATATTGTAGGCTAGGAAGAGATCTCTTTCACTAAATGAGTGAAGTTTGACATGGCGGTCAAAGGTGTCCTTCGACCATTTGTTAGTTGCCTCATTGTTCTGTAAGGAAGACCGATGATCTTCATCCAGTGACTCTAAGGTCAACAACTGCTACTCCATTGGAGAAGTGTCAGGTGATAGCTCGATGGAGGTGCACAACGTGGTTATTTCTCACTCAATGGGGAGAGTGGCCTCGATCCCATGGACGAGATGAAATGGTGTAAAACCAGTGGAATTTTTTACTGTCGTGTGATAAGCCCATAATGATTAAAACAATATATGATGCCAATTGGTATTATGTTTGTTGACAATGTGTTGCAACATGGTTTTGAGGACTTTGTTAACAAACTCGACCTGTCATTGGACTGAGGGTAGTATGAGGAGGAAAACTCATGGGAGAAGCCTAACCTTGAGGAGAGTTCAATGAATATCTCATTCTCAAAGTGCTTACCATGATCTGAGACTAACTGTAGTGGGACTCCAAAATGAGAAATGACATGATTGAAGAAACATCACGCTGCTATGTCAGCGGTATTGTTGAAAGTAGGCATGGATTCAGCCCATTTGGTAAAGTAATATAGTGCCATGATGATGTACTTGTGTCCATTGCTAGATGGAGGATTGCAAGTCATGAAATATATGCCCCATTTGCAGAATGGGCCGAAAGTGGTGACTGGATGTAGAAGAGAGGGTGGTGCTTGTGTTTTGTTTGCATAAACTTGGAATTTGTCACATCGCTTGACAACGTGGATGTAGTCATGAAACAATGTGGGCAAAAAGTATCTAGCTCGAATGATTTTTTGGGCGGTGGAAATTCCTGAGAGGTGGCCACTGCAAGCGCCGCTATAGAAATTGTTCAAGACTTTGTCTGTTTCGTCGATGGTCAAATATCGGCGGAGTGTGGTGTCGACCCCTCGTCAGTACAAAATGTCACCAATGAGAAGGTATCGAGGGGCCTAATGGTGAATGTGCCGACAATCGTCTTGAGAGAGATGAGACCCAAAATTATGTGTTCAAAGGTAGATGAGAAGGTCGCCATACCAAGGGTCATCCGAGGGGATGTAGAAGAGGTGTTCATCGGAAAAATTCATATTGATGGGTGAATTGTAGCATCCGAGGGAAAAACCATGATGAGTTTGGCGAGGACAAGTTTTTTCTTTCTTTTGGGAGTTTAAAACTCTAGGTCGTATTCCTGGAGGATGATGATCCATCAGGAAAATTTGCCATTAATTTACCGGCGACTAGGAAAGTACTGCATGTGGTTAGAATCTGCCATGACTTTGGTAGTGCAAAGCAAGATATAATGAGACAGTTTTTGGATTGCGAGGGCGAGTTTCTTCTCATGATTATATTTCAGGGGTGGTCCTAAAATATTTTTACTGATGTAGTAAATAACATGCTCATGACTATCATCCCCTATTTGAATGAGAACTCCTACTACTGAGATGGTTGAGGCCGATAAGTAGAGGATATAATTGTGATCATAGTCAGGAGGACTAATCAATGGGGCATTTGATAACACTTCTTTTAAATCATGAAAAGTGGTTTGGGCATGTTCATCCCATCGAAATGGGATATCGTAATGTAATAAGCGAAGGAAACCATGCACGCGAGTGGCATAATCGGGGACAAAGCGTCCTAAAAAGTTTTCTTTGCCCTGTAGGCTCTGCAGTTGGCGCAAATTCCTAGGTGGTGGAATTTATGTGATAGATTGGACCTTGAGGGGGTCCACGGTGATGCCATGTTGGGAGGCGATGAACTCCAGGAGGCGTCTGACGGTCATGCAAAATACACACTTGATGGGGTTCAAGTGGATGTTATACTAACGACATCGTTGAAAGATGACTCGTAATTCATCTAGATGTTGAGTTCATTTCTTAGATCGAGAAGTAAGGTCATCCAAGTAAGCAAGAATGATGTGAGCGAGATCATGGAAAACATAGATCATGGCCCATTGGAACGGTAGCACCAACATTTTTTGGTCCAAAAGGTATGACACGATACGCAAAAGTACCCCATGGGGTGGTAAATGTGGTTTTATACTAATAAGTTGGATGGATTTGGATTTGATTGTAGCCAGAGAACCCATCCATGAAGGACAAGGCCTCATGGCCTGCACAATCATCGATAATTTGGTCGATGAAAGGTGTGGGGAAGTTGTCTTTGGGACAAGCATGATTGAGATCATGAAATTAAATGGAGACATGAATAGTGCCATGTTTTTTGTTAACTGGACGAGGTTGGAGAGACATGACGTGTATGCGATGGGGTACATGAATCCTACAGTGCATAGTTTGTCAATTTTGGCTTTGATATCCGTGACTTTGTATGGGTGAAGTGGTCGTTTCTTTTGACATACTGGGGCGACATCAGGCCATATGTCGATGCAATGTTCGAAGATAGAAGGATCAAGGTCGGGCATCTTTGTATATGACTAGGAAAAAATATTCCAGTATTCCTCAAAGAAAGATTTGTAAGTTGTGAGTTCCTCAATGGAGCATGCGGTGCCAATGTTGATTTCCTCTATGATTCCTGGTTTGATGGAAATGTCTATTTTAACAGTGGGGAAAATGTTGTCCATGTTGCCTTCTTCAAAAGCATCGCGAGCAGGGAAAGGGTTGTTGAAGCAGTCTATATGCCCTGATGGAATAAAATCCTTAGTTTCAATTGCGTATATGGAGGCTTGGATAGGAGGTTCGAAGGCTTCTTGTGAGAGAAAACACACTCTTTGATGGGGCATGTTCCATGGGAAATCGGGGGTAGTTAGTTCCTCTAGTATATCTTCACCATAGTGGAAAATGAGAGAATATAGGGGATCCGGGGAAGTAACATCGGTGACTGTCACTGTGTGAGTGTCTTCTGGTGATGAATATGTAGAGGGGGTATCACAACTATGGTGTGATGCTATGATTGTCATAAACCAAATGCCTAGACACTTTGGATTGTAAACTGTGGTCGGGGGTAAGAACTCTTGAGGGAAATGAACCGGAGAATTGGGAGGATTTGGGGGAAAATCCTCAGACAACCTATCCATGAACCATGGAGGGGTGGGAAGTAACTCAAGTTCAGGGGAGGTGATGTGAACAATATCTGGAGAAGGAATAGGGAGAATCACTTGCATCGCAGGAAGTGAGGTGGTTGGAGGATTTTGAATAAGGGCCATTTGGCGATGCATGTATTCAATGATCGAAGGGCACTGATACGTGTAATGATCAAGTGATTCACACAAAGAGAAAGGGAACCTCATCTGTTCTTTGACGGAGTTCATGACATAATGGATTTTGGTGACGTGGTTTCTTGATGATGTGGGTGGAGAAGGGTCTTGCTGAAATATTTGGCGTACTGCCATTAGCGTTTGTTGGAACTGAGGTAGAGCAGGGCAATGATGAGTGTAGTGGCCATACTCTAAACAAATGGCACATGAAAATTTGGTTTGCAACCCTTTACTGCCTGTAGTAGAGGATGTTGTGGTAGTAATAGGTGGGATTGGTGAAGCGATGAGCGATGTGGTTGCTCGAGGGAGTTGAATCAGATTGTGTAACTTGGAGAGAGAAGGACATCGATTAGTGGGGTGTCCCTCTCTCTTGCAGAGTGCGCAATGAGGTTGAACTTAGGGTAGAAGTGGAGTTGTGGTATATTTCTTATTCCGTCTACCCCCAGTCGTAGTGGAGGTGCTGGAAAGTGGGGGTGAGGGTGGTGTGGGTGGAGTTAGTACTTGAATATGCATTGGGATTCCCATAGATTGGAGAGGGAGGGATGATTGAGGAACCATCACGGGTGGGTGTAGATACCATACCACGATGATGAGCACCATGTTGGGAAGGGTAAGCGTTGCAGCTAACTGAAAATATTTTACTCCCGATGGGGGGTAGAAGAAAGGAATCTGAGTAATGGCTTGGGGGATGGTTTCCCAAACTAGGATTTTCCCTTGGGGAAGGGTGAAAGTACGGATAAGTGGTGTCATAGGGTTTTCAGGTAATTCTTGAGGTGAAAATTCTTCAACTAGTGGGACGACGAGGGGTGGGGGAACCTCAGTGGGAGGAAGGGTATCCCCAATTTTAGTTCCATTAGAAGATATGACACACACTTGTGCAGAGGGATGTATGAGTGGTGGTGCTCCATGGTATGCCCCCAGCAAGGATGGGTCTTTGAAAATTCTAGGGCCCATATCTATGAGTGGATATGTGTGGGAAATAGTGCGGACACGAGGTAGGATGTTATCAATGTTGGAGGAGTGGTTAAGCTCGTAATGTGAAACTTTGTCAATGGTGATAATTTTCCCATTGTGGGGAAACATCATCGTTCAAAACACAGAAGAGGCCACAACCTTCATAACGTACATGTAGCTACGTCCAAACAAGATGTTGTAATCGACTAGGGTGTCGATAACCTTAATGCCGATAAGCATGGTTTTTCCCCCGAGTTCAATGGGGAAATTTTGAAAGAGCCCTTCAGGAGAGGATGGTCGTCCATCATAGGATCTCAAAGTGATGGCGGATGGTATTAGCTTAGGGGATCCAAGTTTTTTCCATACATTTTGGACATGATTCATGTGGATGCACCTTCATCAATAATACATCGATGAACCATGATGTTCTGAATCTTAACTGGTATTTGAAAAGCTACCAAAGCAGGGAGACGTGGTTCCCCATAATCTAGATCAAATGTGATGAGTCTAGTGTCAGCTGGGTTGACTGTCCCCAAGGCGGATAATAAGGATTTCCATAGAGTTGGATAGATTTGGAGTACCTCCAATACCGACATGGTTGTAGGAGATTGTGCCAAGTCATATACCAGACTATAATTGTGTGACACCCTAGCCTGAGGGTTGTTGACATTCTGTCGTAAAAGAATGTGAGTGATATGAATGGTAGGTTCAGTGTTAGGGAGTGGAATCATCAAGGGGTTTCTGGATGTAGCTGGAACTTCTTCCAAAGTGGTGGGAGTAGATTTAGGGGGTGCGTTGTATTGACAACTGTGTGTTTTTAGAAGAATTTATTCTTCGCTAGTTAGGAGGATATTACGATTCGCTAAATTTCCATGGATTTGATATTGTCCCATTTGTGGTGGGGCAAGATGCATCTCTTGTTGGGTATTCATCACACCTTGGTTTGGAATAGGATTTTGCAACACAGTCGGGGGTGGTTATTGCAAATACTATTGTGGGGCATGCTGAGGGGTAGGCAGTGCTGGAGGATGTGGTGCGTTCATGGAATATTTCATCAGTTTGAATTCGACAATTTGGGGGCAATGGTGACTATAATGACCATGCTCACCGAAAAGAGCGCAAGAGAAGTTCGTTCAGAGGTTTTTTTTGTTGTTCCTCCCTTGGCGTTTTATTTTTATTGTCCCCTTGGGGATTCTGGTTACCCTGGTTTTGGTTGCCCCCAACAGGTTGCTTTTGTTGGGGGTTATTTCCCCCTGGTCCTGTGTTATTATTGTTTTGGATTTTTCCTTTATTTTTGTCATTATTTGATTGATGGGTTGAATTTTCCATATTCATTTGTTCAAAGTTTTGAAATTTCTGAATGGGAGAGGGGTGAACAAAGTTAACACCAACATGTGTTTGTCCTTGTGGAGGAGAAATTGGCTATGGAGGACCGGGAAATGGAAAATACAGATTATTTTTTGTCAATGATCTGTGGGGTGCATAGGAAGGCATAGCGATTTCACTAGTGCACAGGTTATAAGCTGAGGTAGAGGGGGTGCCTGAAGTTGGTTGAGAGGTCAGGCGCATCATGGGTTTCGGCAAGGGTCCACTTATGGGCAGAGGAGGGGCAACATGGTATGGATGTTGATAAGAGGGAGGAGGGTAATAAGGTGGCCCTCCATACATCGGTGGATATTGGGGGGTGTCGTACATAGGTGGTGGTTGGATGTATGGATTGTGGTGTGTTGTGGTACCAATCAATCCATCTGTCACATGAGACATCCCAGGCTTGTCCTGGCCGAATGGTATGGGTCTCGGTGCGTTAGGTATTACTGTGTATAAGTAACCCGACTAAGCATAAATGAGGTTGTACTGATGAGCCTTGCTGAGGGATTCGTCTTCATATTGGGGGAAGGTGGAGGCCACATCTTTAACAAGGATAGAGATGAGTGATCTGAGAAACCAATAGAGGCATTGTTCTTTGGTGGTTTCAGCTTTGCATAACTACATCATCGATGCCATTCATGAATGTGGTCGACGATATGCATGGCTGAGGATTGTTTACACTCAGAGATCAGTTCTAGAACATTGTCATGACGAACTGGTAGTTGAAAGAGGATCAAAAATGTTTTGGCCAAGGATTCAAAAGTCATATGAGACCCTGGTGTTTCATCCACATACCATTTGGTTGATGGACCAATGAGTGTGTGCTGAAATAAACTTAAGCGGACAGAGTTGTCCATGATGTTTTTTTAGGAGCACCATAAGTGGAAGGTCGTGACATGGTTGGCAGGATATTCTCCCAACTTTCCTTCAAACTTGCGAATGTCTTAAGGTAGTTTGGTAGGCATATTGGGCCATGTGGGGTCATGAAATATAGGGTCATTCATGAGTTTACTCAAATCATGGATATTGAGGGACGTCAGATATGGCATGGGGGTGGTGTTCAAGGATTAGTTCCAGCCATGGTGTGAGAAGGTTGTGTACCTAACCCTTGAGGGGGGTTTGGTGGGGTTGTAACTCTCCCTTGAGAATAAGTTTTCCCCCCGCCTCCTTGTGAAGGAGAGCTAGTGTATGGTTGGATTTGGGAATTGGACCCAAGTAAAGTGGAACCAAGTAAAGCTGATCCCAAAATAGTCGCACTCACAAGGGTGTGAGAGGGTTGGGTTGGTGAGTTGGAAAGACTAGGAAATCCTCTTAGGATAGGAGGGAGATTTTGCAAGTGTCTGGAATGACGAGGATTCTCTGGGTCCCCTATGATGTCCAACTAGCAAATTGAATGTGTGCAAATGGTGATGAGAGCAATAAATGAACAAGAGACTTGTATAATTTGGACCTTCACAATATATCTCACAATCGCATGTAATCAAATGAGCATCATACATAAATCAATTGAAAAGAAGCATACATGTGGGTAGTTGGATTTGGTTTGCATGGGAGAACAAAGAAAACAATTACTCGTGTCTTAAAAATACGTAACCTCTTTCCTCTCAAATAGCATTGGACCTTCCAATAGCACTCAATAGTGGGGTCTAAAGCCACTGGAAGAGGAACAAGTGAAGGATGAAACAATCAGTTATAATGAGGGGTAGAGGGTGCATATCCCAAAAGAGCTGGCGATATTTCCCAATAGCCACACAAAATTTGATCAAGGTGCAATTGCATCCCCCAATTTCCACTTGGGTAGATGTCCTAAAATTGGTCACTAGGTACCTCGATCAAAGTGTGGCATTTAGATTTTCGGCCTCAAAAATGGGTCACGGGATGGATCCCTTCCAAGAGTTGGGTGACTCAAGGGGGTCACACAGAACAACCGAACCTCGACCTTTGACCCTTCATAGGTATCTCCCTACCTTATGGTGTTAGAAAAAATTGACTTGGATGATTTTACAATTACCTATTTGTCAACTTCTAATGTTTGAAGATGTGAGAACCATATAACTGGGGGTTATTTGGATGCCTACCCCCAAGATCCTACCTAGACTAAAAAATTTCTTTTAGCACCTTCTGTGGAGACAAACTTAGTGAGTTTTTAGAAAAAATTTAGACGTGGTTGTTTTGAAAGATTGGGGGTGTGAACCAATCTCGTTTGAATTAGGTGGGTGTGGATAATTTCTTCAAGAAATAGTGGGAGGTTTCAGAATCCTTTTGGAGGAGACCTACTTCAACCTCCACAATTCAAGATGAAATTATGTGATTGAAGAGTGACTTTGTGTGTGAGAAAGTGATAAAATGTTACAAGTTTTAATAATCTAGGTGTCAATTTGCATCATGTGGACTTCCTGTGGTCCTTACAAATATTGATTACCTATCTTAATAGATGTCGTTGGTACAACCTTACGGAATTTTAAAATCCCTAAAGAACTAGCATGTGGACATATGGGTCCTTATCAATCCTTTAAACTCCCTAATGTGATTTAGTCTAAGAAAGCTTTGAAAAACTATCCTAGATTGCAATCATGTGGGCATGTATGGGCTTGTTACTTTGATCTTTAAACTCTCCTAGTGATGTAAACTAAGAAAGTAGCTTCAAAAACTATTCTATTTTTGCAACATGTGTGCATGTATGAGTCCTTACAAATTTAAGATGTTTAAAAAGAAACTAAGAGGATCCCTAGGGGGGGTTTGTCCTCTCCTAAATATTTTGCTAAGGGAGATGAAATGTCCCCTTAATCACTTTTCCGATTCTCAATACCGCTCTATGGTGCGAGATAAGAGAATACTCAATGATTAAAGTTGGTTTCTGGTCCCAATGCAAGTGTTTTTATATGTGATAGTAAAGACTCTCGACTTAATTTTTACAATCAAAACAAGCCATCCATGTGGAAACTCAAAGCAAAAGAGGATAAATATGGTTCTTTTTAACCCCCTAAGTGCCTATGTTTTGACTAACCCTTCATGTGGTAAGGGAATCTAAGTGTGTTTCATTTACAAATTGAATAAAAGAAATATTTTGAAGGCTAGGGGCCTTCAAAACATCACAAAAAATATTACAATTGTGGAATTTTGGATAGATGCACGGGTTACAGTTCAGACAGAGGCGTGGTGGGTGCACAATGCACTGAATGCATAGAGAACCAAAGACCTTTTGGCGCACATTGCGTAGCGAAACGAAGTGTTGATGGCGAACAATGCTCAGAATACGCGTCTGTGGGATGGAACACCCACGCACATTCTGATACATGTCGGGGGGGGGGATTTTAAGTCAAATTCTCCTCCTCCAAATCCAAAATTAGCTCTTGACGGGTAAGGCTAGGCCGGTTATGGTTCCTGCAAGGCAAATTGGTCAAAAAGAAGTGCTCAAACAACCCAAATAGGGAGTAAATTGATACCTTATCCTCAGTATGGTCGTCAATCTGTTATGTCTGTTTTGTCACCTGGGTGAGAAAAACAAGGTCACTTACAAGTCTAGTTGGGCCTACTAGACAAGAAAAAGGTTACTGTATGAATTAAACAATCCAAGTACATGAGATAAACAAACAACTAAGCTAGAAACAATTAAGGAAATAACTAAGGAAATAAAACTAAAATGCATGAGAAAATTTGAACCAAAATCAATCAACCAAATGACCAATGATTATGCCACCAATGGATAACTATATTAGTTGGAAAACATCTTAGAGAAAGGAGGACTTATGGATCCTCTCTTCCTCCTTGGGAGGGCTCTTGAGTCCCCTTTTTGAGAGCTCTTCTTACAATGATAAACTAGAAAGAAAATGGTGAAGAAATCCAATCCTATTCCCTCAAGAGGTGAGGTGAATAGATTATTGAGATGTTGCTAGAATGATCCAAGAAGAAAAAAGGTTTCTTGAGGGAGGATAGAGGCAACATAAAAATACTATGGGATTCTTAAATTCTTAGTGCACCCATGGCCTCCTTTTATAGCATGTCTTTGAGGAAATATCCAACCGGTTCTTAGTGTGGACAAGGGGCCCTTTAGGGAACCATTAGATCTTTGACCAGCCCCCCATACAGATTCAGCTCATATTTGAGGGTCAAATCAAGTTAGGAGATGGTCCAAAAGTGGGTGAGGGGTCAACAAGAACCATAAATGCATCGTTCACAGGAGTGCACGACATTTCTCGTACACATTCGCGCATATGGTGCATTGTGCGCTCTATGGGATTCTTTGGGCCGCGCATTGTGCGCGCGCTTTCTTTATTGTTTTAGCGGATGTCAAATTTTTTGACCAGTTGTATAGTTTTTTCCCCTTGGAAATGTCTTTTTGGTGTTGCAGGTGAACTAATTGGTGTTTGGAGATGTTGTATTCCTATAACCATTTGCATGTAATGTTGCAGACAAAATTTCAGTGATAACAATAGGAATGTAAAAAACCCTAGACATTGAAAAACCTAACCCTAGGAGATGAAGCACCAAAAGTCATGTGGGCCCCATTTGGGTAAGTTAGTACATCAACTTCCAAGGGTCGTAACTTTTGCATACGATCTTCGTTTTAGGTGCATGATAGCCTGCTGGAAAGGTATCGTTGAGAGGAGATTCATTTTTGGGGCTCAATCAGAGCCTCATATATCATTGAGAATCTAAATCCTGAAAAACCTTCATTTAGGCCCTCAAAATGGCCACGGAAGTTAAAAACTGCTAAAAATAGTAAATTGCCAAAATTGCCAGAAAACTATTTTGAGCGAGTTGGAAAAGGTGGGTGGCCACTAGTATACACCCGGATCAATCCTTCCTCCTTAGGAAGAAATGGTATCCACTGCGTTGAGTTCCCCCATCAGATGAGGAAAATTTTGTTGAATTTGGCCCTGGGTGAGCCACTTGCCTTGGTGGAGGAGGTGCCCTGCTTTGACCACTCGATAAAGCTAGATCCTTTGTTGTAGAGTGCCCTTGATATGTGTGTCTATAATCTGATCACTGGATTCCTTTTGCATGTATCCAGGTTTGAGCTATGTTGGTGTCAATTTCTCTACTATCTCTGAGGTGTCCAATAATGGTGGGAAATATGGCCGAAGGAGATCCACGTTGAAGACTGGGTGCAGGCCAAGGAAAGGGGGAATGTTGATATCAAAAGAATTCTCACTCACATCCTTGGTGATGGTTTACGGACCATAACAGAGTGGGAGAAGCTTCTGATGGGGTCTTGTAAGGCATTATTTCCACAAGTACAACCAAACTTTGTCTCCCACTTGAAACTTATGTGGCACTTGATGTTGATCATGGCACTACTTGTACTTGGAATTAGACTTCTGTAGAATATCCTAAACCTCTTGGTGCATGTGTTGGATCCTCTCAATGAAATGGGTGGCTTTGCAGCTTCTAGTGGAGCAGGGGATGAATCGATCGAGGTGGTCACCAGGGATAGTGCAACATCCATGGGCCCCAATGGTTGGAATCCCAACCCCACTTGAAAGGGGTTGTGGCTAGTTGAGCTATACAGAGCTCAATTTTAGCTATGATGGGCATAGGGAAGACTCTCATCCCATGTGTGGGGGTGTTTTTAATTATACATGCAAAAGATATGTACGATCATCTGATTGACGACCTTAGTTTGGCCATCTGTCTGGGGGTGGAAGGAAGTGGATTTGGTGAGATTGATATCTAGTAGTGACAAGAGGATCGACCAGAATGTGTTGAGGAACTGACTCTCACAGTCTAAGATAATGGTTTTTTGGATCCCAAAATCTACCCATAATCGTTCAAATAAGATCTTGGAAATGGATTCTGATGTGATTTTCTTCTTGCAGGTGACTAGAATCACCATCTTAGAAAAGCAATCAACAACCACAAAAACACAGTCATTTCCCCTCTTGGTGGACGGGAGGCCAGCCATGTAGTCCATTGAGATGGATTCCCACAACCTGTCAGGAGTAGGCAAAGGGGTGTACATTCCCTTTTTCTTAGTGGTCAGTTTGGAAATAGTGCAGGCAGTGTAGGACCTGATATACTTGCCAACATCCTGTCCAAGTTTCAGCCAGTAGAAATGTTTCTGCAACACTACCACTGTATTTTCAATGCCAAACTGTCCTGCCACCCGATTGTAGTGAGCTTCCCAAATCATCTTCGCGTGTTCGCTTGATGGAATGCAAAGATGGCCCAGACGACACAACAACCCATCTTGAAGATGGAAATTAGTGACGAATGAGTTGGTTCCCAACATTTGGTAGGTGGTGGAGAAGTCCAGGTCTGTCTTGTAGAGGTGGGTCCATCCAGAGGTATGATGGCCACAAGATTCTAGCACCATGGTGAGTGTCACGAATGGACGTTAGCTAAGGCAATCAACAACTTGATTGGTACTTCTTGTTTTATACTTGATGTTGAGGTGGAACTATTGTAAGTATGTGGACCACTTCTGATGGCGGTCATTCTGAAATTTTCCTTGGGTCTGCATGAACTGTAGTGGCTTGTGATCAGTGTGGATGAATTCCTCCTTCCTAAGAATGTAATCTCTCCACTGGAGACAGGCTTGCATAATGGAGTACATTTCTTTGTCGTAAGCAGGGTACTTACGGACAACATCTGATAGTGGCTCACTATGATATGCCATGGGGTGTCCATGTTGAGTGAGAATGACACCCACAACATAGTTTGAAGCATCTGTCTCGATCTCAAAGGGATGTTGTAGGTCCAGTAATGAAAGTATTGGGGATGAGAAAAAATGCTTCTTCAAGTCATCGAAGGCTTGTTGTTGGGACAAGCCCCACACACATTTTTCCTTACTTCCACCCCTCGTTACTTGGCTGAGGGCCCATGCAATATGAGAGAATCCCAAAATGAACCTGCGATAGACATTGGTGAGGCCCAGGAAGCTGCAAAGTTCAGTGAGTGTGGTTGGGGCTGGCCAGTCATGGATGACCTAGATCTTGGCCAGATCCACATCCACACCATGTTGATCAATGATGTAGAATAAGTAATGGACCATGTCCATGCCGAAGGGGCATTTTTCCAAGTTTGCATATAGTTTGTGTTGTCGCAGGGTGTGTAGAACCTTCTAAATATGCTGCAAGTGTTCCTCCCAAGTCTTGTTGTAGATGAGGATTTCATCCAGATATACCACTACAAACGAATTGGTGAAAGTTCATAGGATATTTTCCATCATCCTCATTAAATTTTCTGGAGCATTTTTCAAACCAAAGGGCACGACCAACCATTCAAAAAGACCTTATTTTGACTTGAAGGTGGTCTTCCATACATTTGTCCATTCTATTGGGACCTGGTGGTAGCCAGACTTCAGATCAATCTGACTGAAGTGTTTTTCCCCCATGATATGATTAAGGAGGTCTTCGATTCAGGGAATTGGGTACCGATTTCAGACTGTGATTTTATTCAGGGCCCGATAATCAATGCAGAGTCACCAGGTCTTGTCTTTCTTCTACACCAACACAATTGGGCTCCCACAAGGCGATGAGATGGGACATATATTCCCCTTGTGGAGAATTTCTTGGATCTTACTCTTGATCTCCTCATTTTATAACAAAGAGTGGTGGTATACTAGCTCATTGGGTAGTGGTGCACCTAGGATCAGATAGATGGGATGCTTGACCTGTTAGTGCGGAGGTGCCTTGGTAGGAGAGGAGAAGATATCTGACTATTCTGCCACAACCTTATCCACTTGCTTATGTTGTGTGGAGAGATCGACTGCAGAGGTCATGGATGTGGCTGCGATATTTCTCTCACTCTGAGAGGAAATCACAAAGAAGACAAATTTCCCGGTCTAAGAGATGACCTTCCTGCATTGCTTGGTAGAGATCAAGGAAATAACACTAGGAGGGACTGCCTCGGGTATCCTGTACAATTTCTTGTTCAAAGTAATAATAACACTACGAGGCCTAGACTCATATACAACATGACATTTCCATAAATAAGGTTGGCCCAAAATAACATTACAAACTTCAAGAGGAGAAACATCACACAATACCTCGTATTTGAAGGGCTTGATGTCGTACGACAATTGACACTGTTGGATGATGTGGAGATTGCTTCCTTGGTAGAGCCATCCAATGGTGTAGGGTTGTGGGTGTTGTGTTGTCAATAGGGTCAATCGCTTGATGACCTTTGCTGAGATGCGGTTCTTTTGGCTACCGCTATCAACAATGAAGTGCAACGGGGTGCCTTTTACCCACATATGTGAATGGAAGAGGCACTCGCCTTCTTCTAGCTTGTCTGGTTCACCAAGTTGGATATTGGTGGTAGAAACAGTGGCACTCGTTTCCACGTCAATGATCCATATTCCCCTTTCTGGTTCTAACTCAGAGTCAGAACCCACATTTGATTAAGAGGCTTTCACTTCAGCCACCAACAACTGCTTTGAGCGACAATCAACAATGTTATGCCAAGGGCTCTTATGGAAGTCACACCACTTCCCAATATCTTTCTTTGTCTTTTCGGTGTCCTTCTTTTCTTGTGGCTTGGATTGGTTGTCCTGATACTGTCCATCTTTGATCTGTCCTTTGTTCTATGGGTTGGAGCCGCCCCTTCCTGGATTTTTCTGTGAGGGGTTCCAAGGCCCAAATTACCACATCTTTTGTTTGAGCTTCTGCTTGATTTTGACGACATATCGGTAGGTCACACCCAATAACGAGATATCCAGAAATTCCATTTCGGTTTAGATGTATATATGCAGAGCACCGGGATACTTGAGCACCATATGTCACTCTAAATATTTGATACCCATCTTGGTGCGCAAGGTATGGAAGATATTTGTGAACTCTAGCACTGCTTGGTCTCTTTCTTGCCGCAGTGTGGTCCATTTGGTATACCAGTCATCATTACTTACGACAGGGTAGTATTGTTCCTTAATAGCATCCCTGAAGGATTCCCAGGTGGTCATGACTGTAAATAATGAGGTTTCCTATGTTTCCTTTTGCTCATAGAAATTTTTCCACCAATATTTGACATAGGGAACGACTTTGAGGAGTGAAAAAGTAATCTTTTCTCTATTTGAAAAGTTATGGATAGAAAAATACCCTTCTAGTAGATTCAACCACTTGTATACAACATTTGCGTCTATATAACCTTCAAATATAGGAATATTGAAGTTGATTTGTACCTTGAAGGGGGTGGCGTCTCCGCTCGAGAAAGATGTGTCGCCTGTTGGTATTCGCCAAAGGATTTGCGTGAAACTATCCATCATCTCGTTCCTTTTTTGCGTGAGGGATTCCTCAAGAAACATTTTGAAAGGATCTCCTGTCCCTTCATATTTATTTTCTCCTACCATGAAAGGTCGTTTGGGTGTGCGAGATCTTTTGTCCTCAAGAGAAACAAGCTCGAGACCCAATTCTTTGTACCCTGACCTCATTGGGGACATCCATTAAGATGACAAGGAGCAGACCGCTCTGATACCACTGATATGGATTTTACGAGAAGAACGAAATGAATACAAATTATTAAAAATTATTGACACAAAATAACAGAGATACAATAAAACTAGTTTTCTATTCAATAAGGAAATAAGTTGAAACTGTAAAATGCAGCGGAAAACAAACTTGCTGGAATGGTGGTGGCTTATCTCTGAGAAGAGATGTGATGGTTGTGCTCATTCCCAAGAATATGATTACAATGAGGCTCTAAAGGCCTTTTTACAATAAACAAGAATGTTAAAAACCCTATACATCCAAAAACCTAACCCTAGGAGATGAAGCACCAAAAGTCATGTGGGCCACGCTTGGGTAAGTTAGTACATCAACTTCCCGGGGTTGTAAATTTTGCATACAATCTTCATTTTAGGTGCACGATAGCCCATTGGAAATGTATCATCGAGGAGATTCATTTTGGGGCCTCAATCAGATCCTTTGACTATCATTGAGAAGCTCGATACCGAAAAACCTTCATTTAGGCTCTCAAAATGGCCTCGGAAGTTAAAAACTGCTAAAAATAGTAAATTGCCAAAATTGCTAGAAAACTGTTTTGAGCGAGTTGGAAAAGGTGGGTGGCCACCGATATCCACCTGGATCAAATTTTGAAATAATCACCATAGAAATATGATTTTTGGTAGTGGTTTTTAATATCCACCCCTAAAATATTTTTTCTCAAACTTTAGAGGTGATTTTTGAAAATTATTTCTAAAGACACTTTTGGGGGTGACTTTTGGAGAAATTTCCATAAAACACTATTAACAATGGTTTTGGGAGGACTGCACTTGGCCTAATCATCACTAAAAGGGTAAATTTGATTCATAAAGGAAAATTTTATGGCCTACAACTATGTCTTTTGGCCTTGGTAAACTGTTGTAGTGGAAACCTTACAATTACAACCATATTCCATTGTTATGGTGGTTTGGGATATGTACGTATCCTAAGAGCTAAAAGGGAAACGGTTATGGCCTAGTACCATATATTTCAGGGATATAACATGAAATGGATCTAGTGAACTAATTTTGGTGCATCAATCCTTAAAATGGTGCCCACATATCACTCATAGGATAAATATTCCCTATCTACGACATGTGTGGTGGTATAAGACCATTCCTTAGACCATTCCCTAGATCATTCCTTAGAACATGAGAACCATACTTCATGTTACAAATGTATTTGAAATGGCCATTGTTATATCACATAGGGAATGTGTGATGGAATAAATCCCTAGGCATGGACCATGAACTCCAAAGCTAAATAATGTTATGTCTTAAGTCTTGTTTTTTTTACCTTGGATTGAGACCACCAATTTCACTCACAAGAAAACATTTTCCTATGTAAAACCTATGGTGTGGTGTCTTGAGAATATTTTCAAAATAAATTTGGATCTCTAAAGATAAATTACAAGGCATAATACCTTGGTTGTATGGGTAAATCAAAATAAAACATAATTTAAGGTAAATATCAACATCAACTTTAAAAAACTAGTACTAAATTTTAAATGCAAATAAAAAAGGATAGGCATTAAGTGAATTGAAGGATAAAGTGACAAGCTATAATTGTTTCCATTAGGTGAAAATATCTAGTGACAATCATTGATTGTCAACATTATTTTGAGGTACTTTTTGTGATGGGAATTAGGGGATTATCGCTTAGTTTGGTCACAAAAATAGGAATTGATGATAGGCCTAGAAATATTGTCACTAATTTAGTTGCGAAAACTATTGGTTGTGGAGCCTGATTATATTCCTAATTCAGAGGCCTTTGTTTTCATCCGTGTTTATACCCCATGAATATTTTACATCCCAGAAGAATGTACACTCCTCCACACAGGGGAGTGCATATGGGGCTTTCCCCCCCCTGTAAGGTATGGGGGAAAGCGGTCCCCCAACATGGGTTTAGGGGCGAAGCCCCCGAAGGAAAATTTTCCTTGTAAATGTATATTGTAATTTCATAGTAAATCTGGACCGTTCATTATAAGGTCATTGATCTGACGATAGAAGTTATGTTAGGGTTTTTTTCCCTAGAAGGAAACCCTCTTTTATGAGGGAAATGTATTGCAACTATGTATCATTGCGAATATTGTATTCTGAGTGAGGGAGACTATGAGAGAAAGAAGAGGAAGTTACATCAGGTGTGCTATAGGTTGTACCCCTTCATTTGTTGGATAATAATAAAGGAAGGACCTGGTAATTTCTCTGGTGGACGTATCCCACACTGGGTGAACCACATATATATGTGTCTCTATTGTATTGTGTATCTTATGTGTTTTATTTCCGCATGTTTTTTTTATTTTGTTGCTTCGCGATCCTCTTTTTCTAACAAAAACATTAATTAGCAATGATCCTAAAAGGTTAGTGACTATTTTAGTCACCAAAATGACGATAATGGTTTTATTTTTGGGAACTTTATAGCCTTTCCAAACCCTAAGTGAATGTAAGGTGCACTATGTATTGTGTCTTTAATAAGGGATTGGTTCGTAGTAACATATAAGTTACAATTAATAGGGGTATAATATACAAGGGAGTCGTCATTGTGTCTTTAAACACCAAATGAGATGGCCCTTGAACAAAATGTTAATAAATGGCCCTTGGCATTCTTGAGGGGTGGAATAAAAAAACAAGAGATGATGATGGCAAGTGATGATTTTGATTGTCGTCATCGTCATCATTGTGAATAGGAATAGGAGTTCCATCATCGTCATCGTTGTCATCATCTTCATCATATTCATCATCGTGCTCATTGTCATCATTGTCATCCTCATCATCATTGTCACCACTGTTAATAAAAAAATATCAACATCCTACTCATCATCATCGCCATCTTCATTGTCATCACAATCATCATCCTTGTCATTGTCATATTGTCATGATTGTCTTCATCAATGTCATGACCATAATTAACATTGTCATTGTTTTCATTATCGTCATCATCTATGTGATTTGATTGCTAAAGTCTACAAATTTGGTGTTATAGTGATTTGACTGCTAAATTCTACGAAGGTATACATACCCTTCCCCCCTCTAGATTTGAACTTGTGACCTCCAAGGAGTAAACACATGTTAATTTATTTGGGATTTTTAAACTTTTGGTTATATAAATTATATTATATATAATATATAATACATATTATAAATATATATATTATATATAATATATATATTTATATTATATATTATATATAATATATAATATATATTCTAAATATATATATATATATATATATATATATATATATATATATATATATATATATATTTCATATTCTATATAATATCTATCTATCTATATATAGATATAGATATAGATATAGATATAATATAGTATATATTATATAGAATATATAATATATATAATATATATTTTATATATTTATAATTTATATAATATATAATATATATAACCAAAATTAAAAAATATCACGGCCATTGTTAACTCTTTGTGTTGATATCCCTCATGACCTAATCACCGCATTAAGCTCCCGAAATCCCTAGATCGAATTGATAGAGGAGTGACAGAGGAGACAAAGGAGCCTGAATCGACGGAGGAGCTATAGAGGAGAGGGAGGAGCTTGACTCAATAGAGGAGCGACATAGGAGACAGAGGATCATGACTCGACAGAGGAGACTTAGGAGCCCGACAAACCTAGCTCGAACGACATTGGAGACATAGGAGCCCGAAAAACCTAGCTTGAGCGACATTGGAGACATAGGATCCCTAGATCGAGCAACAAAGGAGCCCTAGCTCAAGCAATGTCGCGAAATCAGTAAGTTTTTCAATATCTTGAAGCCTGCAAATTATCAAAACCCTAACCTATTATTTGTTGATAATGGAATGAGGAAATAAGAGTACAATGTAACTCCATCTACTAGAAACAAAATTTTCTAAGGTGGAATTCCCTCCTAGTTTCTAAGAATAATTGTTGGGACAAGTTTTGGAAACTACACAGGAGAATGTCCAGAAGAAGGAAGGCATTTAACGCATTTTTAGGATCAACACACACGAAGGAAGAAAGTTAGTTAGAAGTTGTTAAGAGTTTTGGTCCTTTGTAAAGACCTAATGTAAATTTATAAATATGTAAGGGTTTTTGGGTAGAAAGTAGCTTATGAAGAGTCAAGTATGATCATATGAGAGGAGTTGAGCTTGAGAAGTTGGGTATGAGTCGAGAACTAAGTGTGCACTATATGCGTTAACAACAAGAGAATTATGGGGTATAATTGAGATATCATGTATGAGTGCAGTGTGCACATTTTGTAAGGGATGATTCTGAATAATAATATAAGAAGCTAGCCATTAGGGATGTAGCCCATATTGGGTGAACCACATTAAATATGGTGTCTTTGTGTTATGTCATGCTGTGATATGTTTGTTTACTATTTTTTTATTGCGTGCACATAATGTATGAATGGTTAATATGAATATATTATTGGATCTGATGATTTTGCTCACACAATGTATGGTATACTGAATGAATGCTAAGGGAAATGGTTATGATGAATTCCTCCCATCCCTTCATGATTGTGGAAACTTGTTTTATGCAATCCCCATAAATACCTTGGGTGAGACTTCACCTTCTTGCGTGTGATGCCGAAAGGGAAAATATCTTAGGGTTTTGTTGGTGAATTGATGTTGAACCCTGGGTATTCCCACTGCACGCCAACAAAAGGTTATGTTTTTGAGACCGAGATCTAGGACTGAGGGGAATGTGGAGGTTGACTAAAGAAGAGATTAGACAATGGTTAGAGGAAAAATAGCACGAGTTTTCTAGAGATAAAAATAAAAACCCACGAATTAGTTCAAAGCAATGGTTGCAGAGGTATGTATTCACATATTTAAATGATATTTTCTGTGTTGATTTCTCAAATGTTTTGGTTGATTGGATACAAAGGTTATCTAAACAAAATAGAACATTTCGAATTATTGTTCCAAGGAATTGGACCCTTGAGTTGATTCAACATTTGAATACTATAAGTAACCGAATCTCGTGTAGTTGATGTTACACATGAAATTTGAGGAATCATCGTAGGAAGGTTTGTTTGATTGATTGCTTCTTAGATTCATAGCGTGTGTTGTTTGTTTTACTTAGTGCACCTTAGGTCGAGTCAGTGTTAATGGCATTGAATCCTGAGAGTACTAATGGAGGAACCCCTTCTCTCGGGGAACCTTATACATTTCCTTCGTTTGGAAACTTTGTTCCTTCGTATATTGCCACACTAAATCTTCCAGGACTCACCATCGGATTACCAGTTTGGTTGTTCTCCACTCCGGTGATCCCGAATCCTCCCAATGTTTCAACTGCACCTAACACTTTAGATGTCATTACACCACCCACACATCAACCTCATGTCGACTTTTCGCCTTCTTTGTCTATCAAGTCTCCTTCCATTTCTCCTTCTTCGCCTAGTGAAAGCTCTAAAGAAAGTAGTCAGGTTGATCATAAGAAGAAGAAACGGAAAGAGAAGAAGAAGAAGAGCTCGAAAAGGGCCAAGGCCCCAACAACATCAGATGTTGGATCTAAGCAACCAGTTACCATTAATAGTACCGGGAGTGTTGATGAGGTCAACAAGATTAAAATGAAGAATCTGAAACCCAAATTCCCTTGCAGTCTTTGTAAGGGTGACCACTTTCTGAGGGATTTCCCCGGTCTTATCAAGGTATTAGAAATGTGGTCCTCCGCGTCATTTGCCTCTGCTAGACATGCCAATGATGCCCTATCAACTAGTGATGTTAAGGTTGGTAAGAAGAAGACAACTGTCAATTTTCCTTGCATGTTATGCAAGGGTGATCTTTACTCTCACCTTTGTCCTCGCATGGATGAGGCTTCTTCTCTTTTGGAAAAAATTCAACTTCCAAAGGTTATTGTAAGATTTCCACCAACTCGTCATTAGTTGATGAACTGGTCAATCCGATTCCATCCCCGGTCAGTCTGGTTGATCAGGTGGTCAATCTAGTTTCCTCCTCGATTAAACTACAAACCCAAGTAGTTGATCCAGTTCCATCATCGATTAGCCCCACTCTTCATCAAAAGAGTGTAACCCAAGTGGTCGATCGGTTTTTATCCTCAGTTGATCCCACTCTCTCGTTAAAGAGTGACTCCAAAGCAGTCGATCCATTTCCACCCATAGACCCCATTCTCCCCTTGGAGAATGAAACCAAAGTGGTCGATCCAGTTCTGTCATCGATCGATCCCACTCCTCCTTTGACGAGTGCCAAAGTGGTTGATCCAGAACCTTCCTCAGTCAGTCCCACCCTTCATCCAAAGAGTGGCAAAGTGTCTAATCCAGTCCCTTCCTCGGTCAGTCCCACCCTTCATCCGAAGAGTGCCAAAGTGGTTGATCTGATTCCATCATCAGTCAATCCCACTCTTCCTTTGAAGAGTTCCTGCGCAGTCGATCCGATCCAATCATCGATCGATCCTACTCTCCCTTTATAGAGTAAACCCGATACTTCCCATGCTTTTCTCATTGATACAGAATCTACCATGCTAGGGGGCATTCCTCCTTCTCTCGTGAAACCCCCTCCAAGTAATGAGTCCATCCTTTTTTATTAAGGTGCGCTAACTAGACCTCATCTTCCCTCTCACATTCCTTTCCAAATTACAATACAGGTTTGTGGTCGGGGCGTTCCTCAAACGCTGATAGATGAAGGTGCATCCGTTAGTATTTTTTCTACTGTTTCTTGGTACAATTTGGTTTGTCCACAGCTTGTGCCGGTTACACAAGATTTGTTAGCTTTTAACAGAAGAACTAGTCAACCTTTAGGGACCCTCCCTCAGTTTCCCGTAACTTTGGGAGGGAAAACTGTCTTTATTGATGTCATGGTAGTCCAAGACCCCTTGGATTTCGCTTTACTCCTTGGGTGGGATTATGTCTATTCCATGAAAGCTATTGTGTCCACTCTTTTCCGTGTGATATCTTTCCCTCACGATGGAAGAATTGTGACTATTAATCAACTTTCATTCATCGGTCTTGATGGGATTACCTCCCTAAATGGTTCTTATATGCAGACAGTATCGCCCCCGCCACATGTCATTTATGTGGCATTGTCTCCAATGACTTCAACTTCTGATTATTTATATCCAGTAGTTGACATGGTGATCTCTTTGGTAGGGCTATTGGAGCCTGATTTCCTTACCCCTGTCGTGGCCCTCGACATGTGTTCTTTCGAGAGTGATTATCTTCCATCCAGTGAAGATCTCTTGGAATCCATGATCGAGTTTTGTCGCTTGACATGGTGTCCTTCTAGAGAATTATCCTCTTGGAAACTATGATCAAGAAGAAGTCATGAGAATAGTTTCTCTTCTCTGTGGCAAGATCATTAAAAAATGAAACAGAGGTTACGAGCTTAGTTTCTCTTCTCTGTAGAAAGCTTGTTAAAAAATGAAACAAAGGTCATGTGCATAATTTCTCTTCTCTGTGGCAAGCTCGTTAAAAAATGAAACAGAGGCTCTGAGCATATTTGTTTTCCTGTGTCAAGATCGTTAAAAAATGAAACAGTCACATCTATTGAACCTTCTTTTCATCCACCCTTCTCCTTTTTCTCATCTACTAGAGAAATTGGTGACAACCTCAAAGTCGGTGAATGAATTGAAGCTTTGAGGGCATGTCTACAGCGTTTGTTGATCATTATGGAGTTAAGCCACTAGTTTTTCAAGCTAGGGGCATACTGAACTTAGTCTTTGTTCTTTCTCGTGCTCATAAATACATGAGAATGCATGTGGGTAAACTTTTATTTCTTTTTCATACCTATATGGATACATGAAAAAGGAACCCCCTGGAGTCTCCTTTAAGCTCTTTTCAGACTCTCTAAACATGAAAAGATTGCCAAGTGATCTTGCTTCCTTTCCCACTCGTTAAAAGGTTTGAAAGGGTGTCTTTCAAGTGATAATTTATCTCTTTTTCGGCCTCGTGAGACTAACATTACGAAAAAGGACAACATTGGAGTCATCTTTAAGTTCTTTTCAGACTCTCTAAACATGAAAAGATTGTCGAGTGACCTTGTTCTCTTCACGTTGTTAAAGTATTTGAAGAAAACGTCTGTTGAGTGATAGTTTATCTCTTTTTTGGTCTCATCAGACTACTTTACGAAAAAGGAACTGAGAGAGTTCTCTTTTAAGTGTTTTTCTAGACTCTATAATCATGAAAAACCTTCGAGTTTACCTTCTCTGGACTCGTTAAACATAATACATTAAAGGGCCCATACGAGAGAGAACCCTTACTTCTTCCAATTCACTATACAAAGGAAGAGGAACTTACCGAAGGTGAGTTATATTGAGCATGTGTTATCCTCCTCGATCTAGTTAAATCAAAAAGAGGTACTCGTCTATCTGGATGGGGGAAAAAATTGAAAGAAGCAAGCCAAGCAATTTTTTGAGAACATTACCAAGTAACTCTTAGAGTCTCCCTTGAACACAACACTTTGTCTTTGCGCACATCTTAATCCGCTGAACCTCTGCACTGAACCAATCCTTTGAGTTTTTTTTACTCCTTTCGGTCACCTGAAGAAAGTCACAATATCCATTGCATCATCGTGTTTTGGTCCATGTCATGTTTCTGCTGTTGTGCCTCAGTGTTCAAGGTAAGTATCCACCTCGAGAGTCAACCATCACAAATATCTTGTCTCAATACCCATGTCAGTCAATGTTCATTTGATCTACCAATTTCATCTCTGTGTTTTTTTCGTTTCATTGATGGGGGATACACCAAGGCCCTCCTTCGACGAGTCTATTCCTATCGACTTCAACACATTATCCAGGAACTAGACTTAGAAACCAGTTAGTACTTTGGGACCTGCATGCCTCAATGGCAGGCCTCTTCATGTTCGACAGTGGGTTTACATCATTGACCTCTGATCGAATGATTCCATGGATGTTCGACTTCAGCTCATCCATTCACATTCGTTGGAATGTACTAGGGTACCTTGGGAATCATTGACATTAATGATGATTTCCCTCGCGCTTGTTAATGGTTTACATCATTGACCAGTAATCAAGTGGTTTCTGACATGTTCGACATCAGGAAATATATTCACATGGTTAGATTTGTATTACATCAGGATCAGTAAGAAGGCCCTAGGTCAAGTGATCACTCTTATATGTACTTTGCCCAGGTTGCAAAGGAGTTTCTTTTGAACAATGACACATATACTGTTACATAGATCCACTTTTTATTGGTCGTGGCTATGTCTTGTCATCTCGTAGATCCACTGTGTATTCTTCGTGGCTACGATCAATTCAGGTCATGGGAGTATAGATCCACAGTGTATTTTCGGTGGCTATACCTTTTTATCAATATAATTATGGATCCGCAGTGTATTTTATGTTGGCCATATCTTGCAAGTCTTGATCACCCAAGCATAGGTATGCATGCCTTGGGTTTGAAGCATGCAATAATATTGTTGGATGTTTGTGTGCATCTTCTATCAGGTTCTCTGAGTCCATGCTCTTGCTTTAAAAGATTTGTAAAGTGTTTCGGCAATCATTCTCTCTTCTGACCTCACACTTTAGGGGGCATTATGTTACACATGAAATTTTCACACCTATGTACCTCACCCTAAGTGTCGTAAAGTGTCATATAAGTGTCGCATACACCTTAACACCATGGAATAACCTATGTGACAATCCCTAGTCAGTGTGAAGGAGGGATATATTACATGAAGGCAAAAAAATACTAAGTACACATGAATTATTATTAATATTCATGGAAAAGAAATTGATTAAGTGAGAGAATCAAGTGCACGTGAATTATTATTAATATTCATGAAAAAGAAAGTAATTAAGTGTGAGGACCCATCTCACATTTGGTTTCCTATTTTTTAGGGAAGGTGGAGGATCTCATGGATGGTTGAAATATTTCCTCCTTAAAATCCTTGAGAGATATTTCCTCCCCAAAATACTTAAGAGATATTTTCTCCCCAAATATCTTAGAGATCCCTTTCTTAGTGGATCTGATGAGAGATCTTCTCCATGGTGGTTAAACCTCCAAATCCTATATAATGAGAGGTTTCCATGGAGGAGGGAGAATGGAGATTGAGAATTATACCAAACTTATGATCTCATGAGTGGTATTGGAACATCAACATTCTGCGGGTGGACTGTTTAAGCAAGGGTTTGGACAAAGGGAACTTGATGAAGCTGTTTCACTCACATCTATGGTTGTAAGTTTTCTTCATTGTTGTTCTTATGAATATAATATGCTTGGCCTGTTTCTTTCAATTCTATGTTTGATCTCACATGAATTTGTCTCTTATAAATAGATATATTTTGAGCTAATCTCAGTAGAGTAGGAAGTTGTTTGTACTTTTGTTTGTCTACAGGGCTTATCGAGGAGTTCAATATTGGAGCTCAACTCGGACTGTGCAGGGGAAAAAACTGGTAAAAGGTACTTCTTTTCTCCTTCCTCCTCACACATTAGTTTATTTAGATCTAAAAGGAAGTAAGTGTCCACGATAAGCATCTTTTGTCTTAAGAGTTAAGAGTCTATCTCTCAAGAGGAGATCTACCTGTCCGCAGGGAGATTTTCCTTCAACAGTTGATTTTTGGCCGAGTAGTATATTGGGGAGTTATATCATTGAGTTTGCTATAGATTGTACCCAGTCATATAGTGCTACTGAAAGAGAGTTCTTTAAGGGTTCATGCGGAAGATAATTGAAATCATTGTCTACTTGGATCAAGATGCTATTGTGTGATAAGGGGTTTATGAAGATGGAATCTGATTTCCCTAGCAGCTAGGTGTCTTCACGCGCATAGGGAGACAGGGGGTTTATTAGGGGATGGTCTAAGTGTATGAAGAAGAGGGATGTAGGAAAGAATAAATAAGGAATAGATGGACCAAGAATACCGAGAGAAGAAGAAGGTGTGACAAAAGGAGAGATTGGAGTATTGCACAATGGAAAAAGGTTTCAGTACAGTAGGAAGAGGAGTGTGGCTGAGAGAGAAGAAAAACACAATGAATTTGAGGAAAGAGATACTCTCCTGTAATACTCCAGATCGAAGGAATACCATGCATAGAGGAAAAGGAAAAAGTTTCCATCTCATTCCAGTAGAAAAAGATCCATTACATCCCACTCAGGCTAGACTTTGCGTCGAACGCACGACCCTATGTGCATCTTTGAGAATTGAGGTAAGATATGAAATTTTGTCTCGTGTAGTTAGTGAGGGAATTAAGGATAGAAGTAAAGGTATTCAGAGTAGTGGAAGTAGTACTCGACCAAGTCATAATCCATTAATGTCACTAGGGAAGAATACTACGCAACACATGATGGGGGGAGTAGATCCCACTTTGAGGATGCTTGTCTTTCATGGAGGAGGGTCAAAAGATCGAGAACAACACATGTTTTTTTGTGAAGAAATATGGATATTGAAGAATGTTCAGGGTGTCGATGTGAAAATCACATAGTTATAAATGACATTCAAAGAATACGCGTTACTATGGTATATGAAGTATTAGTCCATTGCTCCTATGGGACAAGCTAGAACCTTAGCATATATCAAGCAAGCCTTGTTAAAATAATTTCAAAAATTGAAATCTGAGTCACAGTGTATTAGAGAACTAAAAGAGATTAAGCAGCTGCAAAATGAGTCAGTGTGGGATTTTGATCAAAGATTCAAGATATTGAAGGATCAATTGACCTTCTAGATTCTACATGAGAAACATAGGGAATGGTTCATTGTGGGATTTCTACCTCATATATGATGCCTGTTGATGCAATTGAAGATTATGTCACAGTTTGAAGTGATATAAATCACCATGAAGTTTGAAGCATCCATTGTAGGATAACATGGTGCAGGGATGGCTCAGGTTCAATCGTAGTTAACATCATTGACAATTTAGTTGCATGATCTTGATAGAGGGAAAGAAAATCACAAACAAGTATGGTGTACCAAATCCATAAAATAAGGTCATCATAAGAACGAGTGTCCAAATTTTAGAGAATACATAGCTATACCAGCCCTAAACCCCTTGGCACTATGAGGAAGAGTATATTTTGAGATATGAATAATAGTAGTTCATCACCCAACTACTTGTCCATTGATGCAGAAGTACAAAAGCACTGCTAAGAACTTATTTTGTAACTTTTGTAATTAGGTGGGACATGACGAAAAGGAATGCCACACATTCGATCTCATGAGAGAACTCACCACTGATGCATACATAGTCCAAGGGGAAGATGGACCAGAAGGAGGCATACGATAGAATAATACTCTAAGAGGATATAATCAAGGAGGAAGAGGAGGATTCAGAGGTTTCAAAAGAGGAGGATTCAACAGAGGAAGAGGACAGATTATGTGTTATAACTACAACCAGCCTGAAAATTTTGCATGAGATTGTTTGAATCCTTGCATGACATGTACATACTATAGGCAATTGTATCATGCAATGGAAAACTAACCACAACTAATTGTGAAGTGGAAGGAAAAGAGGAACCAAAATTTTCAAATGATAGCAACAAAAGAGCACGACGATAGACCAAGATACCAACCGTTATGCGTGAAATAATGAGAATAGAAGTTGATGCGATGGAACAAGGAATTTAGACTAAGAAATGGGTCAGGAAAGCAACATAACCTCTTTCAACATTTGATCCTCGAAGAGAAAAAGACACATACAAGTAAGCAAGGAAGGATTTTTTATTGGTAGAATGGGTAGCATCAACTTTGAAACATGTGTATGACAGACCGTTTGTGTATGGCATGCCTCCATCCTATGACCACTCGATGAGAAAAAGGACGATTGATATGGTAAGTAATTTGAAAATTTTCTTAAAGAGTTGTTTGGAACTAATAAATGATGAAACATCTACTTTGAACGCACTGTGCGGGATGATCGATATTTGCACGCAAGATAGAGAAGCACTTAGTGCGTAGCGAGTAGTTAACCAGGTACAATGCAAGAAAAGAACGAATACAGAATTATGGATTAATGCACATGTAGGATATTGTGACATGGATAATATCATTTTAGATATGGGATCTGATGTGAATTTAATTTCGAAGCAGACATGGGAGATGATGGGAAAATCTAAGTTAATCTGGTCACCTATTTAGTTGAGGTTAGCAAGCTAACATAAGATTACCCTGATTGGAAGACTGACATGGGTGAAGGTTAACATAAATGGAATGCAAAACATATCTTATTTTGAATTAATTGAGATAGTGGAAGGTAGTAAACCATATCCATATTTGCTTGGACTCAATTGGGATTTAAATAACTAGACTATTATTGATCTGAAGAAGAGGCAAATGGTCTTTGAAGTAGCATATTTGAAAGTTAATGCACCATTGGATCCTAGAGAAGGAATATGATATGTGGAGACAATGAAGGGAAAAGAGATCGATAACCTTTATAGTATGACTACGTAGACAGATGATTATATTAATCCTACTATTGAAGGTGTACTCAGTTGGAAAAAGTATCAATTCTTGCATGTTAGATTCAGAAGAAGCCCTGGAACATTGGCAATAAATATTGCATTAGGTATGTGCAAGTAGATGTTCTCATATTAGTTGCACATTATGATGGATTGGAGCTAAGTTATGTGATACCCCAAAGTATGATGGACTAACAGATGTAGATCTTTTTCTAAAAGAATTTGAATTGCAGATACCAGATCAACAAATATTGTTAAATTTAGAAATTGTGTTGAAAGAAACTTTGACAAGATGGTGGGTTGCGCATAAGGATAAGATAAATTATTGGAAACAACATAGAAGTTTGTTATAGGTAAAATTTGGAACATAATATATTGCGCAAAATTACACCAGGTTGAGTTGTCCTATCGATCACATTACATAGTGCACTATGAAATGGAGCTTGGTACCTAAGAAATAATGTAGGCATTTGTTTGTACACACTTCGGACACAATCCCAAAGAACATGTACTTAGAACTGGAAGTGCATAGAGAAACAACAGAATGGGAAGACCTGACTCACAACTTTAAGGTAACTTTCGAGTTTGAATATGATACCCCTTCGATAGACACAGCTCTGCAGATTATCAAGACCAAGATCTTTACACTACAAGACTCAAAGACCTTTTTCTAACTGCATTCTCATATATGAAAGGGATTGTTGGGGAACTAGGAGAGATGAAAATTCATTTGAAGCTAGATTCCATGCGAGTAAAGAAGATACCGTATAGATTGAACCCAATGTATAAGTAGAAAGTGAAATAAAAAATAGATATGATGTTGGAAGATGACATTATTGAACCTATCGCAAAGTCAGGGTGGATCAATCCTATGGTGATTCAAGATAAGAAAACAAGTGGAATCATAATTTGTGTGGATCTACGAAAATTGATTGATGCATGCTTACATGACCCCTTTTTCTAGCAAGAAAAATGCCCCTTTAACTACACCAGGGTTTAGAATGTAGGAATATCGAATAATCGTCTAAAAGCTAATTAATTATCTATACTACCCCAAACATAGAAAAGAGAAAGGAGATCAGGTAACTATACCTCTAATCCCACGTCTAGTGATTACCTCCTCGCGCTTGGAAGCTCAACTGATTACACGCCTCCTCCCAAGGCTGACCTGCATCCAAAGATTGAAAAACAAAGAACTAAAAACATGTCATTCCATATATAAGTTAGGGTTAGGTGTTAGAGTTTCAAGAATAAATCAATAAAAGTATTCAAGACACCATCATTTGGGACAGAAAAATGTAATTATTTTATTCATAACACGAAGATTATACCTATACAATCTAAGTCGGCCACTATTTCGTGAACCTGGTATGGACTCCTATTCACCATGATCCAAGTGCACCTTGTATGAACTTCTTCTCTCAACCTTTTGATCTCTTCTATGGAATCAAATGGGTTAAATGGGAGAAGAAGGGGCTAATGAGGGAATGTGTGTTAATGTTTTATGTTGATATTATAGTTCTTTGCATTTCATAAGATAAGAGCATAATATAAACAAGATCACTGAGAAATACACATCCACAATAGACACAGCATTTATCCTGGGAAACCCTCTAGGGGAAGAAAACCCAGCAAAACTTCCTTATCATAAAAGCTTGTACAAATGTTCAAGAGATAACTCAACCAATACAGAAAATCCTTCTCTAAGAGATGCGCCACCCTTCTTCTTCTTCTTTCACCAACTAGAAATGTCACCTTGCCTCATAAGAACATGAGCAAGTGAAGTGTGTGTTAGAAGTGAGGCGCTAGCCTCTTATTTATACTAATCTGGCACGTGTGAAGAGTCACCATCTTGGCAGGGCCGAC
>ML804883.1:329560-357729 GCA_009831015.1 Picea engelmannii | reverse complement strand
TTCAAGATCTTCAAAAATCAGGTAGGAGTATAATGGAAGTGCATAAATCACTACCATGAGGTCTTAGACAACTCGTTAGGAAAATACATGAGCATCTCGATGATTAGGCAGAGAACTTCATCGATTTTGAATCAGGACTTGACTAGACTCTCAGGATGGCTGACTCATGAGGTCAAGAGACAAAATGAAGAAAGGTAAACTCATGTTGGCTGAAAATTCCCTTGGACAAAATCATGGAATATGATCATACTCGTACAACATGACATTGACATAAGTTCACGATGCAGGAGGCAACAAAAACTCTCCATGTGTTTGGAAGAGTAACCAAACGGAGGAGGACACATCTCTATGTAGAGAGAACAACTTCCTAAGGTCATAATAGATCCCAATTCTTGACTAACAAACAGAAGGATTTTATTTGTCCAAGGGCGACTCTTTGTGTTGCCGAAAAAAGAATACATATTTCCCTTCCCCTCTTTTTGGGATATTTGATTTTTTTGTCTTTTTCAATTTTTTAAAGAGCTTTGAAAAATAATAAAAGAATGCTACATTACAAAGGAGGAATGAGTGTCACAAGAAATCATACTAGTTCCAAGTGCAAGGAACATACTAATGCTCAGAGAAAGGAGACATGTGCAGGAAAAGGACACTCGGGGAAAATTCCTCCATGGTTCAAGGTGTCAGGTCGCAGAGGCAAGAAGTGCTACAAGGATTGTGTATAAGGCATGCTTCAAAGGTTCAGTTAAGAGAAACATGGAGCTAACATTAGGCCAAATATGCAGAGATGAAAATGTGATTAATAAGACGCAATGAAACCCCCTTCAATGTAATTTTAACAAGCCCATAGAAGGTAAGATCGGTAGTTTTTTCACGTTTAGAGAGTCTGAAAAAATGTAAAATAAGAATCCAGGGAGTACCTTTTTCAAAGATATTCTAGTCGGCTCGAAAAAGGGTTAAACTTGCACCAAAAATATGTATATTCAAAACCATTTTAACAAGTGTGACAAAGACAAGATCACTCGACAATCTTTTCAATTTTAAGGAATCTGAAAAGAGATTAACTATGGACTCACTTCCTTTTTCTGAGTTTAGTCTCCTTAGCCTGAAAAATCATAAAAGATACTGAGGAGAACTCTACCGGTGAGACGAATCTCTCGAGGCATACCTTTTTCCACTATAATCTACATGATGGAAAAAGTGTTAATCGCATGCCATTAGATGTTATTCTGGACCAATTTAATGAGTGTGAAGGAACAAGGTCACTCGATGATATTTTCAATTTTAGGGAGTCTGAAAAGAGCTTAACTATGGACTCTATGGGGGTTCCTTTTTTGTAAGTAATCTCCGAGGCCCGAAAAAAGGTGAGAAACCAAAACCAAGGAGAATGTTCCTTTTTCGAAGATTTTGTCCCTCAGGATAGAAAAAGGGTTAAACTTACACCTGAGATAACTCTTCTAGTGAACTGAAGTTCCTAGAGCATACCTTTATTCATAAAATTGACCGTCCGGACCGAAAAGGGGTAAACTACCATCGAAAAGACGTGCCTTCAAATTTGAGTTTGGCAAGCGTGAAGGTCAACAAGATCGCTCAACAATATTTTCATGTTTAGAGAGTCTAAAAAGGGCTTAAAGAAGACTCTAGGGGGCTACTTTTCTTAGTTAATCCAGACAAGATAAAAAATCACAAATACAGTCTCGTCAGATGTTTCTTTCGAATTTTAAAGTAATCTTGAAAGACAACAAAGCATGCTCATTAGAGAGTCCCACGTGGTAGAGTCTACATAAACACTAGGAACATATAAAGGGGCAGCCTGAAGTAAAGTCGAATTAGGATGTTGATTATTAGATTCCAGCTGGTCGATAGTGAAAATGATTCCATTATGAGGGAAATGCATCACCTGAAAGAAGGTAGACACCACATCATTCATAGCATATACATAATCACTCTCAAGAAGCATATTGAAATCTAACGGGACTTGCACCACTATAACATTGACAAGGACATTCTTCCCACCTAACAAGATAGGAAACTAAGGAAGAACCCCCAAATATTCACTAGGACGTCTATCAAAATCCAACATCTCATGCAAAGTAGACACAAGATCGGGACAACCCAAATATTTCCAAGCCGAGAAGGATAAATTACTTGCAGAGGCTCCTTCATCTACAATACATCAGAAAATGTTATTTGAATTAACTTAAACCCTTATTTGAAAGGGTTCAGAAGAAGGAAGAAAAGGCTCAACAAGGTCATTTCAATCAAAGGAAACCATCCTAGGACTTGGAGGGGGTGTGCCCGAAGTGAGCGAAATTCCCCCTTTTTCTAAAAGTACCGAACTGGAAATGCTAAAAACATATTTGGTAGACACATCACTCTCCAAGAGAAGAGTGGGATCACCCGAAGATTACAATGGCGTGACCACTTTGGTAGACTTGACACTCTCCAAGAGAAGAGTGGGATCAGTCGAAGATTGCAATGGCATGACCACTTTGGTAGACTTGACACTCTCCAAGAGAAGAGTGGTATCAACTGAAGATTGCATCAGTGTGACCACTTTCTCAACCACCGGTTGAGTAGGTTGTATGACAACATGGTCTACAGGCACATCACCCCCCAAAAGAGGAGTAGGATCAGGAAAAGATTGCATTGGCACAACCACTTCATCAACCAAAGGTTGAATAGGTTTTGAGGAAACCTCAAAAAACTCATAATCATAAGAGTTTGCACACATGGACCACAATATTTGTACCTCTGGAAGGCCAAGGCATAAATGAGTAAGGTGATCTCCCTTGCAAATCTTACAAGGGAACTTAGGATTACGTCCTATCTGTCTAGGTTTCTAAGCCAAATCAATGCCCCTAGCATGAATGGTAGTGGTTGGTTGCACATCTCCAACATGACTTGCAGAGGTTGGTGATGGGTCGATAACATGACTCACAGAGGCTACAAACCTATTACCAGTATGACTAGCAGTGACTGGACCTTTTCCCCCAGCATGAATTGCAGAGGCTGGGTGTTGGTCTTCAACATGAATTGTAGAGGTTAATGACCTATCTCCAACATGACTTGCTGGGGTTGGTGATTGAAATCCAGTATGACTTGCAGGGACTAGGTTTGTGCCCCCAACATGACTTGCAGGGGTTGAGGACCCATCTCCAACATGACTCACAAACGTTGGTGATTTCTTCTTCCTATTCTTCCTCTTTTTATTTCATTTAGACTTTCAGTTACTAGTAGTTATACTTTCACTGGGGAAGGAAGAAAGATGAGGAGAAGACTTTTCTAATGAAGGAACATCAACATTATTCCCATGACATAAGGCGCTTAACTGGGAAGCATCAAGAGAATTTTGGAATTTTGGAATGGTACCCAACCAAACCGGAAATCCCACATTCAACCCAAGAATGTACAAAGTGGCCATCAAAGGGACACCAATGATTCTAAAGAAAGGAAAAGCACAAGAATCCCCTTGTGAAGGGGTTCCTTGGTTGGTATTGTCATGAAATTTATCCATGAAGATATTATGCACAGGTTCTCCCCTTGCGGGATCTTTCAAGTCCATAAAAGTCTCACACCTTGACTCTGGTGAACCAATGTTATAAAAAACAATGCCTATAAAGAGGCAACTCCACGTTTCTAAGCGGAAGATTAAAAATTCCTCATGACCAACATAGTAAGCGATCTACCACCTTAGTTCATAGACCCAAAGCAATGACTGATTGACTCACTATGGAAAACTAGGGAGCACAGAGCACACACTAAAAATTCCTAAAAGAAAATCAAGCAGATGACTATCTAGTAGGAAGGATAGTTACGCCAATTGACACTAGAGAAACTAACTGGTGTAAGTGCAACTTGAACACAGAAGCACCCTCCAGGTATACTCTGCGAAGCGTGATCTGACGTCTACCCCAGAAACTGAAGTATACCTCCGCAGTCACCCGTGTAAGTCCCTAGAATATGGGAAACTAAGTTTCCAGCTTGCAGTCAGTCACCAGGAGGGTACAGTCGACAGTCGGGAAGATCACAATGAGAAGGATAGCAAGTCGGAAACATATCAAGGGTATCGAGAGAAAATGGTCTAGAAGATAACAGAGGATCTCGAACGAATTCGAGGTACACAAAGCTTTGTAGGAAAGTGCAGTTGGTAGTACTCCCAAGACAGATCCTTAATATGTGTTTCCCATTACGTTTAGTCTGACTTTGGAGGGGTTATATTCGTTGTCTTTCCTCACGTGAACTCGTGTTTATCCCCTGTTTTAGAGGGGGGTCCTGTATAACTTTCACGACATTGGATTTAAGCTCTCCCTAACTCAGACTCCAATTTTTTATTTAATGGCCTTGAGGAGTTTCCTCTCCAACCTAATTCAAGGCCCTAAAACCCTAAAGTAGTTTTTTGACACTACAAACGAAAAATTCTAGTGTATTTTAGATTAAGTGTTCTTTTTAAAGGCTTCAAATACTCACAAGGTACAGTAGTGCCACTGATCTTGTTATGACTCTTGAAAAAAATGAAACTTATAAGAACACTGGAAAAGAAGGATTATCTTTCTTATTTTTCTTTTGAAATGCTTTCAAGATGAGAAGAAAACAAACACTTTGCTAATTTCTTTTTCTTTTTTAAATAACAATGCAAAGCAAATGCGAAGAAAGAAAGAGACCTAAACAACTAGGTTTTTTTTTATATTTTCTTCCAATCAAAAAAGAACTAACAAAAGATGCTAAAATAAATTGATGAATACACAATTCTAAAATAAATTGATGAATGCAACTCATTTTTCTTAAAAATTCAAGCTAAAAATGTTAGGACACACAAGAAGACTAAGAAAACAAGTAAATTGAAACCTATACCCAGGCTATGGCTATAAACAGAGACTCTAGACTGATCCAAGAAATCCATGAGAAGTGTGAAATTCAATCAGGAAAGAGGCAAACTCCCTCTTTTTCAAAAACCTTTCATGAAACAGAGACGCGGGCTAGCAGGAAAAAACCCCCTAGTATGGTCGCCAGTTCTACTAGTGGGAAAACCCCCCCTTTAATTACACCAGGGTTCAGAATTTAGGCACATCGAATAACCATCTAAAATATAATTAATTCTCTATACTACCCCAAACATACCAAAACCAATATAAAGAAAGAAAAGAGAAAGGATATTGGGTAACTATATCTCTAATCCCGCGTATGGTGATTACCTCCTCACGCTTGGAAGCTCCACTGACTGCATGCCTCCTCCCAGGGCTGACCTGCATCCAAAGATTGAAAAAAAAAGAACTACAAGATGATATTCCATATATAATTTAGGGTTAGGTGTTATAATGTCAAGCATAAATCAATAAAAGTATTCAAGAAACCATCATTTGGGACAGGAAAATGTAATTATTTTATTCATAACACAAAGATTATACCTTTACAATCTAAGTTGGCCATCGTTCCGTGAACTAGGTCTGGGATCCTATTCATCATGCTCCAAGTGCACCTTGTATGAAATTCTTCTATCAACCTTCTGATCTCTTCTATGGAAGTGAATGGGTTAAATGGGGGAAGAAGGAGCTAATGACAGAATGTTGAGGCAATTTCTCACAAAAGGCAACAATATCTTGGCAAGGAGGGGAAGTGAAATCGGAAAAATTTTCATTGTACTTATGCTTAGCTGTGAAATGAGACCCCAACACCTCCTTTTATATGACAAAATCATGGTTATTCGGTTGGGTGACGGGCTATAGCAGCTGGATTAGTTGGGAAAATACCAATATCTCGTAAATTTCAACGAATTCCTTGCAACTTTTTACTTTTTGCAACTTTTGCAAGTATACACAGGCAATAATGGTGAAACATGCATATGTATGCGAGTTGTAGTGGTGCAACAAGCATATGTATGTGGGCAGTAATGGTGCAGGGTGCATACATCTTCTAAAAAATGTTTTTTTAAGAATATCTTCTCAGCAGTGCTTTGGAAACATATGCAAGTAAGAGGGCCAAGGCCATGTATGCATGAATAGGGAAATTTAGGGCTATAATACCTTTCCTACACCGTTTACAAAAAATGTGTTGGAGAATGTAGGAGGACATGAAGCCTACTCATTCATTGATGGATTCTCTAGGTATCATCATATTAAAATTGCACATGAAGATAGAAATAAGACAACATTTCCAACAAAATGGGGATGCTATCGGCATGTAGTCATGCCATTTGGAATGAAAAATGAACCAACAATATTCTATCGATTGGTTGTTGCAGTGTTTAAAGAGTTTATTCATAAGTTCCTATAATTCTATCTGGATGATTGGACAATATTCAGTTTGTTGAAAGAACATGTTGAAACTCTGTGCTTAATGTTGGGAAAATATAGATAGTTCTAGATTTCTTTGAACTTGAAGAACTTCATTTTCTGTGCACCATTTGGAATCCTATTAGGTCACATAGTATGAAAACAAGGACTTTGGGTTGATCCTACGAAGATTGTTGTTATAGTTGATTTTCCACTGCTTATGTTAGTGCGACAATTGAAAGCAACATTGGGTCACACGGGGTACTCAAAAAAGTTTATTAGGGGATATGCATAGATCACAGTCTCGTTGGAAAGGTTTCTAAAGAAGGAGGTTAAGTTTCAGTGGAACGAGGAATGTCAGCAGAGTTTGGATACCTTGAAGTAGAAACTGGTTATCGCGTCGATTTCAATATTTCTATATTGGAAAAAGGAATTTAATTTCCATGTAGATTCATCCACTATAACGCTAGGCACATTTTTAGCTTAGCTAGGGGAAGGAGGTTTGGACTATCCCATTTCATTTTCCAGTAGGAAATTGTCAACTACTGAGAAAAATCATGCTACTACAAAATGTGAAGAACTAACAATGGTGTATGCATTACAAATGTTTAGGAACTATTTTCTAGGATCACATTTCAAGATGTATATAGATCATTTTGTGTTGATATACTTAGTCAATAAGTCAGTGTTGGGGGGGAATATATGAAGATGGATATTTCTATTTCAAGAGTATGACTTTGAAGTGATTTTGAAACTAGGGAAATTGAACTCAGGACCTCATCATTTGTCACGCATATTAACATGAGAAGATGCAGGAAATTGGGATGAAAATCTACTAGATGCACAATTGTTTGTAACATAGATGGTTGATGATTACTTTGTAGATATTTTCTAGTTCCTGAGCATAGGAGTAGCCCCACTTGAATTCACAACTACATAGAAGAAACAATTAGTGGTAAGGGAAACAGACTATCATCTGATAGTGGGGAATTTTTATAAGTTGGGAATAGATGGTATTCTTCGGAAATGTATATTGGAGCACAAAATACCTATGATACTATCAAAGGCACATGAAGGAGTTGCATGAGGCCACTATGCAGGAAAAGCGATGGATCAAAATATGTTGCACAAAGGACTTTGGTGGCCCACCCTTCATAAGGACACTTAAGAGTTTTCTCAGACCTGTGATGTATTTCAAAGAGTTGGAAATCCATCTAGAAGATATGAGATGTTTTTCGTACTGCAAATTACATTACATGATTTAGTAGATTTTGTTGGAATGGTCAACCCACCAACAAAGAGGTTAGGAGCGAGATATATAATCACCATGACAAATTATTCGATCAGATGGGTTGAAGCAAAACCTATTAAATATTGCAACACGGGGAATGTTGTGTGATTTATTTTTGAGAATGTTGTTACAAGGTTTGGATGTCCAAGAATCCTTATGAGTGATCAAAGGACTCGATTATTGAATAAAATGATTGCTACTTTGAAAAATGAATTTCAGATTTGTCACAAGAAGAGAACACTCTATCATCTTCAGGCGAATGGAACAGTGGAAGCGTTTAACAATATTCTATAGAATGCACTGACGAAGATATGTAATGTAAATCAAGATGACTGGGATTTGAGAATTATTGCAGTATTATGGGCATATCAGACTACATGTAAGAAGTTGACAGGACATACACCATTTTGATTAGTATATGTCTAGGAAGCAATTATTCCCATGGAATTCATTGTACTGAGTCTGTGAATTATCACACTGACATAGATTACATATTCTGGCACAATAGAGAAAAGACTGTCATAGTTAGTGGAATTAGAAGAAGACCATTTTGTCGCAGGATTCCATCAGCAAGTTCAGAAATCACACGAGAAAGCATGGTATGAAAAACACATTAAACAAAAGAAGTTCTAGAAGGGAGAATTAGTTTTTCTCTAATATAGAAAATTTTTGCAGCACCCTGGGAAGTTCCAAATGCACTAGTTGGGTCCATATGTGATAATATTTTTGACAAAATTAGGTGTTATTTAATTAGAAAAATTGAATGGGGAAACCATGGAAGGGATCATAAACAATAGTTGGTTGAAATTGTATAGGGACAATCATGCTTCCATGCACTAGCCTAAAAGTGCAATATGTGTACCATAGTATATCTATTATAGTGTATTATAGAGGAAAATAAAAAGAAAAGAAAAAGAAATAAATTTCTAGTCAAAGTCAATAAGAAAATGTCGCAGAAAGGAAGAAGAATGAAATTGTGCACAGAAAGGTGAATTAAAGAATTGTTAATCCCTAGAAAAATCCCCATGTTACCCTAGACAAAGCCCCATGTTATGTATAAAACCCCTTATTAATCCCTAGATGTTGAATTATAACATTTCTAGTAGATTGGATAGAACCTTTCATTGCACCCTTTCATCATAATTGTAACCCTTTGTCTCATGTATATATATGAATGAGATATAATATTAGGATCATATTATCTCATATCATATTGTATTATGTAGTGGATATATTGTGAAAGGAGGTTTCCCCCTCAAATTGTACTGCAATTATTGACTTTTTATCAATTTTAAGGTGTTGGATCATAACATTTGTTATCAAAGCTCATTGATCCTAGGGTTTTTCTTCTCCAAGAAAGTGATCTTATCATTTTCTCTATAAAACAATTTATGGGATGATTGATACCGTGAAACTTGGGAGGTTATTCATAGGATATATTGGGGTATCTTTGGTAAAAATTTCAGCTTTTGGGTAATCACACTTTTGGAGAAAAACTCTGTGGAAGATAGGGTATCAGACTAGTCCTATTAACTAGTCTCAAACATGTGTTCCTAGTAAAATCGTCATATCTTTTTAAGTGAGGATCCAAATTGCATGAGACCTATTGCATTGGGAAGAGAACACTATTTAGTATTTTTGGCACAATTTTCATAATTAGATATCAAATATTGTGTGCAGGGCACAATATACAAGTTCGCTCTCCTGGAAAGGCAAAATTTCAACAGGGTGTGGGGAAGTTACCCTAACTTTTTCTTGGCGCATCCAATTTCGGTTAGACCTTTGGAATTGCAAAGAGGACATCTTAGAGTACTATAGAAAAAAAATTAGATTCGTAAGGGATGAAAGTGCAAAAATACATCAGAAGGAAGGTCAGTCGAGAGGACAAATTCCAAATTAAGGGTTTGAAAGGTACATAACTTACAATTGGCATAACTTTTTATTGGAATATATGTTTCTAGTGATTCAAAATTTTTGATAAATATAGAATAGAGTATTATTATTATTATTATTATTATTCCATATGGGTCCCAAATATATTTCACCACCAATTAAGCCTTAAGAAGTCTCATCTATGACTCAAGAAGAAAATGAGGACATGCATAACAAGTTATCCAAATTGGAGGAACAACTTAAGGATTTGAGTGACAATTCTATTAATTGGGTAAAATCACAAAGACAAATTCAAGAAATGGAAAGGAAGATGGATGATATGGAAAATAAGATGGAATAAAATAAGAATAACATTAAAGAAGAAATACAAAATTCCATGAAGGAGATGCAAAATTCCATGTATTCCATGATCTTTCAGGCTCTAGATGAGAGATTCCCTAAAGGAGATATGAAAATGCAAGGAACTCAAGAAAATAAAGGTAGTATTCATGTTGAACAAGCTGCCAATAATATTCCATTTTCAACTAGTGAATATAACTCCAATAATGGAGTTAATTGTGATGGGGGTCCTAAATTCAACTTTCCCAAAATTGAATTAAAGAAGTTTGATGGTACACAGGTCTTTATCTGGGTGAACCAAATAGATAAATATTTTGAACTACATAATATTATGGATGATAAGAAAGTGATTCACGTAGAAACCTTGAACTTTGAGATAAAACCACATCGATGGTATTAATGGATAGTGAAAAGGAAGCCCCCTTTATATCACTAAACTTGGGGTTTATTTACAAGAGACTTAGAAGCACAATATGGGAAAGTTTGGGAACAAGATTACTTCAGTCAATTGAAAAGAATCAAGCACTTAGGTGATATTGAATATTATAATTCATAATTCTAGGTATTAGCCACAAGGGTGGATAACATAAGTGATGAAAACTTGTTGGAAGTTTACATGGGTGAATTAAAAGAAGACATTAAACATGAGATTCTCTCAAGAAATCCTACAAATATTGTGGAAGTTATGCAAAATTCTCATCATATTCATGCCAAAAATAGGGCTACACACAAGTATAGAATTGGAAGCAAAGATCATTTTGTGGGTCATAAGAAAACGATATATCAACCAACAAGGTTGACTCGTCAACAAATGGATGAAAGAAGAGAAAAATGACCATGTTTCAATTGTGACAACAAGTACGGTAAAGGGCATAAATGCGGTGAGAAGAAATTATTCTACATAGACTATGAAGAGGAATAAGATAGCGTACCTAAACCAACAAGGTCGACACCTAAACTAATGGATGAAGGAAGAGAAAAAGGATTATGTTTCAATTGTGACATCCAGTACAGTAAGGGGCATAAATGCAGTGAGAATAAATTATTCTACATAGACTGTGAATAGGAAGAAGATCAAGAATTGGAACTATCACAAGATCCATATCTAAAAGAGACCACTCCAACAATATTTTCCATGCATTGGATAGAATCGCTACTCCACAAAACATCAAAATAAATAAATAAAAAGGTAACAATATCGATTGATTCTGGTAGCACCCATAATTTTATCAATTGGAAATTAGCTAAAGATCTCAATTTATTTGTATATCTTGTACCAGAGTTTCAAGTAATGATTGTAAATGGAGGTGCCATAAATTTTTCAGGGAGATTCCATAGTATTAATCTCAACATGGGGGACTATTTTCTAGATATCCCCATGACTTCCATCCAAATAGAAGGTGTTGATTTTGTATTAGGGGTCCAATGGCCTTTGATTTTCAAAATCTTCTCATGAGATTTTCCTCAAATGGCAAGGAAATTGAGCCTAGAGGTATCCAAGGGAAACCAGGGCGTAATTTCACAATTGTGCTCACTTGATGTTCAAACATCTATATCCCCTGATCCATCATATCTCCAAATAATTATCAACAATTATTCCAAGGTATTTGGTGAAATTACTAAGGGTCTTCCACTATCTCGAGATCATGACCATGCTATTCATTTGAAACTAGGAAGTGTACCACATAACATTAGGCCTTACAGGTATCCATATGCATAGAAGAGTGAGATCGAGTGATGTATGATCGAGGAAATGCTAGAGGTTGGAATAATTTAGCATAGTTAAAGTTCTTTCTCTTCACTAGTGGTGTTGGTTACAAAAAATGATGGTTCATGGCATATTTGTCCATATTCTATACAACTCAACAAAATCACCATCAAATATAAGTTTCCTATCCCTGTTATTGATGAATTATTAGATGAATTGCATGGAGTAAAATTATTTACTAAGTTGGATATTCATTTGGGATATCATCATATCATAATGAGGCAAGAATACATTCTTAAAACAACTTTTAGAACACATGAAGGTCGTTATGATTTTTTGTTTATTCCATTTGGACTTATTAATGCACCTTCAACATTTCAAAGCTTGATGAATTCTATTTTCAATCCCTTCCTTAGAAAATTTGTTTTAGTATTTTTTGATGACATACTAATCTACAAAAAATCTTTGGAAGAGCATGTGCAACATGTTGAAAGAGTATTACAACTATTGGAAGAGTAACAATTTTTTGCAAATCCTTCTAAGTGTGCCTTTGGGGTTCAAGAAGTGGAATATTTGGGTCATATTGTATCTCGGGAAGGTGTAAAAGTAGACCCTAAAAAAATTAAAGCTATTAGGGAATGGCCAATTCCCAAAACCTTGAAGAAACATAGAGGATTCTTAGGATTTAAAAGCTATTACCTCAATTTTGTCAAGAACTATGGTCAAATAGAAACACCTCTAACAACATTATTAAAGAAGGAAGTATTTTCTTGGACCGAAGAAGTGTAAGTTTTAAACTTGTGAAGTAAAGCGATGCATATAGATTCTTAAGCAAAACAAAAATTAATCAATGTCTCATACACATAGTACACAGAGATTTATACCAAAAACCCTTAACCAGGATAAAACCTTTCAACTCTTCATTGTATTAATTTCACCATTTACCATACAATATATAAAATGTTTTTAGGTATTTCATAGCTACCAAAACCCTAATCCATTAATCTGGGATTAATTTAGAAAACCATAAAAAATAGCAAATACCGCCCAAATAAAAAAAAAATGGGGCATTGCACGTAACCAGGGGGGGCATACCTCGCCCCCCCTAGGAAGTGCCCAGAGCACACGACACAAGGAGTAAAGGAATTTGGGATCGTCAGACATAGTTGTTGAATCTGACGTGCCCACACACACATATGTAAAGAATATAACACATACCCAACATTCTCCCACTTGTTGTTTTCTTTGCATCCAAGGGTCCACATGATTATATAGTCAACAATCCAGGGCATCAATGCCCATTGTTACTCTACACCAGGAGAATTTTTTGTGCTCACAGACTTTGTCAATGAATCTACAACATTCTTCAAAGTGTCAACCTTTTCCAGCAACACCCTCTTTTATTCAACCATGTCTCTCACAAAGTGATACTGAACATCAAAATGCTTTGACTTCGAATGATAAGCGATGTTCTTTTCTAGGAATATTGCACTCCGACTGTCACAATCTAATCTCACTGCTTGCTGTACCAACCCAATACCTGAACACAATCTCTGTAACCATACTACTTCCTTGCTTGCATGAGTGGCTTCCATGTATTCAGCTTCTGTAGTTGGGAGTGCCACTACAACCTGTCTTTTTCTCGTCCAATTAATTTCTCCTCCAAATAGGTTAAACACATACCCACTTGTAGATCTTCTGTGATCTAGATCTCCAGCCCAATCTGCATCAAAAAAACCATGTATGCCCACCACTTTGTCCAATCCTGGTCTTCCTTGGCAGCACAATCCATAACAGGTAGTGCCACAAAGATACCTGAAGACCCTCTTTACTGTTGTTGAATGCTCCTTCCCTAGTTTTGACATATACTTGCTCAAAACTCCCACTACATGTGCAATGTTTGGTCTAGTATAGACCATTCCATACATCAAACTGCCAACTACATTGGCATACAGAACATGGGACATGTCCTCTTGTTCTTCCTGTGTCTTGGGACATTGATCTGCAGATAACTTTACACCTATAGGAATATGAACCTTGATCGGTTTACTTCCATGCATATTAAACTCTGCAATATCGTCTCAACATATTTTCTTTGATTAAACCATAGTTTCTTTTTTGCATGATCTCTTTTAATCTCCATTCCCAGAATGAAGTTAGAAGCACTGAGATCCTTCATGTCAAATTTGGAGGATAGCTATGATTTCACCTCCTTGATAACATCCATGTTATTTCCTACCAACAACATGTCATCAACATACAACACTACATAAATGAAGTGATTACCAACTTGCTTGGAATATACACAATGATCATCCATGCTTATCACAAATACCAATCCAAGGATGTATGTGTCAAACTTTTGGTACCACATCCTAGGTGATTGCTTCAGACCATATAGTGACTTATTTAGCTTACAAACCAACTCTTTCTTTCCCTTCACTACAAATCCTTCTGGTTGCTTCATGTAGATTTCTTCTTCCAGATCCCCATGTAGGAATGTTGTCTTCACATCCATCTGTTCCACTTCAAGATCAAAAGCAACAACAATAGATAAAATAAATCTAATAGACGTTAACTTGGAAACAGGAGAAAAAATCTCACCAAAGCCAATTCCCTCTACCTGAGAATAACCTTTTTCTACTAACCGAGCTTTATATTTTTCCACTTTTCCTTATGCATTAAACTTCTTCTTAAAAAATCATTTTCTACCAACATATTTTCTTCCAGCTGGCAACTCAACTATATCCCATGCCTCATTCTTATCCAAGGCATCCATTTCTTCAACCATGGCCTTCTTCCATAGTTTACCATCCTCTGAACCCACTACTTCCTTGACAGTTCTGGGATCATCATCAGTAATAGATAAAGAAAAATTGGAACGAAAATCAGGTGGACTATACCTTTATGGTTGCCTTCTTTCTCTCAATGATATCCTCAATACTGGGGTATGAGGTTCTTCTTCTGTTGTTGCTTCATCTTCTTCAGATAATTCAAATTTTGCATCATCCAACTCAAGCTCTGTTTTCTTAGGTTCTTCTTGCCTTGGTTTGAATTCCTATTTGGAAACATCTTTTACATCTCTAAACACAACATCCTGACTATAAAAACCCTTCTTAGTTTCTGGGTTCCAAATCTTGTAACCTTTCACACCATCTTTATAACCAATAAAGATACACTTTTCATCCTTTTTATCCAGCTTACTCCTATTTTATTTTGGAACATGCACATAAGAATCACAACCAAACACTTTAATATGTTCAAGAGAGGGTTTCTTTCCAGTCCATACCTCATGTGGAGTTTTATCATTCAGCACTGATGAGGGTGATCGATTGACCAGGTAACATGTTGTACCCACTGCCTCTACCCAGAATTCCTATCCTAACTCCGCACCACTAAGCATGCTCCTTGCTTTTTCCATCAGTGTCATATTCATACTTTATGCAACTCCATTCTATTGAGGTGTGTATGGATTAGTATTCTTCCTTGCTATACCACACTTTTTACAGAATTCTTTGAATTCATTTCCGCAGAATTCTCCACCATTATCTGTCCTCAATACCTTTATTTTTTTTTCTGTTTGATTTTCTACCAGAGCCTTAAACTCTTTAAATTTATCAAATACCTCATATTTATTTATAATAAAATAAATCCATGTGTTCCTTGAGAAATCATCTATGAATGAAACATAATACACATATTTTCCTAGTGATGGAACAGGCACAGGTCCAAACACATTGTGTATCAACTCTAACATCCCCTTTTCTCTTGTAGCACCAGATGGTAATCTTACTCGATTCTGTTTTCCATATATGCAATGTTCACAGAAATAAAAATCCAGAGTGCAATTAGACATACCTTCAACCATACCTTTACCATGTAGTGTTTGAAGGCCCTTTTCTCCAATATGCCCCATCTGTCCTTGATGCCACATCATGGTCTTCTTTCCAGGGAAAATATTGGTCTTATCTTCTTTATTTCTCTGCTCAGGGACAACAAAATTGTTACACCCATTAGTATAAGTACTTCCCAACAACTTGTACAAAGTTCCACACCAAAATCCCCTCATCAACAACATTTCCCCTCGTACCATCTTGCAATTTCCCTTTCCCAATACAGTATCCACTCCTGCATCATCCAACTTGCTTATAGATATTAGGCTCCTAGATATTTTTGGAATGTGCAGAACCCGAAGGAGAGTTCTAATCCTTCCATCTTTTAGCATAAAATTAACCCTTCCACGTCCCATGATTTTGGTTGTTGAGTCATATCCTAGGAATACATCACCACCATCGTATTTTTCATATTCACAGAACCACTCCCTGTGAGGAGTCATATGGTATGATGCACCTGATTCATTCAACTATACATCACGGTCTGCATTTGTACCTATAGATGCCAGTTAAACATCACCTCCTTCTTCAGTGGAGGTTTTCTCCTATGTGGAAGAGGTACTATCAAATCCCTTTGGTTTATCAACCTTCTTAGACTTGCAATCTTTCTTATAATTCCCTATTTTACCACACTTCCATCATTTCCTCAAATATTTTCTTGGAGACTTAGATCTACCTGTAGATTTAGATCTCCCCATCGAAGACTTACCAGGATTCCTGTATTGAGTACAACCTCTTACAAATAAATCATTTGTGTTGTGACCATCCATGCTTTTCCACCTCATCTCTTCAGATAACAAGGATGCAACTACATCCTCATACTTCAATGTAGATTGAGTGGTACTACCAATTGCTACAACCAGATTATCCTAAGAGTCTGGAAAAGAACATAACAAAGTACACTTATCTTCTTCTACAATAGTAATATTAACAGAGACAAGCTAACTTACCAGAGTATTAAAGGAATTTATATGTTCTATCACAAAATCTCCATCTTCCATCCTAATATGATACAACTTATTTTGAAGAAACAACTTGTTTACCAGGGACTTTGATTGATACAAATTCCCTAACTTATCCCATAGTTCATTGGTTGTAGATTCTCCTGAGACATTCAACAACATTGAATCTTCCAGGCAGAGTCGAATAGTACTCCTTTCTCTTCTGTCCAACTTCTCCCAATCTTCCTTCGACATACCAGTAGGTGGGGTACTAGTAGTTTGTGTACCAGTCATCTGTGTGCCAGTAGGCTGTGTACCAGGATCCACAATGATCCATTGTTCTTTGCCTACAAGAAGGTCCTCCATCTTGAGCTTCCATAGCTCAATTTTTTTACCTTTGAACTTCTCTATCTCGATTCTATAAGAGCTCACCATTCCTCTTTCTACACTCGAATCACCACTGCAAAATCTCCCACTAAACCCAGGTTTATCACAGACCTAAGATAAACTTGATCTATCAAGAATGAGCCAAACCCTCATCAACAAAGGTGTCCCTCTGAATCCAAAAATGAGCTCTGATACCACATGTAAGTTTTAAACCTGTGAAGTAAAGCAATGCATATAGATTCTTAAGAAAAACATAAATTAATCAATGGCTCATACACATAGTACACAGAGATTTATACCGGAAACCCTTAACCGGGAGAAAACCTTACTCTTCATTGTATTAATTTCACCATTTATCATACAATATATACAATGTTTTTAGGTATCCCGTAGCTACCAAAACCCTAATCACTTAATCCGAGATTGATTTAGAAAACTGCTAAAAATAGCAAAATTCGCTAAAAATAGCAAATACTGCCCAAAAAACAATTTTGGGGCGCTGCCCTGAATGTTGCACGTAACCAGGGGGTGCCATACCCCCCCCCCCCCCCCCCCTAGGAAACACCCAATGCACATGACATACGGAGTGAAGGAAGTTGGGATAGTCATACGCAGTTGTCGAATTTGACGTGCCCACACACACACATGCAAAGAATATAACACATACCCAACAAGAAGCAACCAAGGATTTTGAAAAAATTAAGGAGGTTATGTGTACACCTCTCGTCTTGGCCACACCCCACTTTATAAAAACATTTATTGTGGAGTGTGATGCCTCTGGCCATGGAATTGGTGCAGTTTTAATGTAGGAAGGAAGGCCCCTTGGCTTTGAAAGAAACCAACTTAAATGAAATTTTTTATTCAAACCCATTTATGAAAAAGAAATGTTGGCCATACTACATGTAGTTCATAAATGCCCCCCATACCTAATAGCAATACAATTAAAAGTAAAAACAGATCATGAAAGTTTTAAGTACTTCTTGGAGAAACAATTATCTTTAGAAGAGAAACAAAAACGAGTTACAAAGATGTTGGGTTATGACTTTGAAATTATCTACAAAAAAGGAAAACACAATGTTGTGGTATATTCCCTTTCCAAGAAAGAAGAAGAAATAGAAGGTTCATTATGTGCCATTTCTCTTCCGCAATCTGATTGGATGGGAGAAGCAAGGATAGAATGGAAGCAAGATCAAGAGGTAGGCAGGATCATTCAACAACTACATGAAGACCCCAATTCAGTAGGTAATTTTGTATGGAAGAATAATTTTCTATGGTATCATGATCTCATATATTTATGTAATAATTCCAAACTCAAATAGAAGGTCCTTCTAGAATTGCAGACTTCTCCTCTACGGGGACATTCAAGATTCTTGAAAAAATACCACAAGATCAAGAAGGATTTTTTTTGGGAAGGTCTTAAAAATGATGCTCAAAAGTTTGTGTCTGAATGTTCGGTCTACCAACAGAATAGGGAAGATATAATCAAGACTCTGGGTCTCCTATCACCATTAGCTACACCAATCCAACATTGGGAAGACGTTTCAATGGATTTTATTACAAGTTTACGCAAATCTGAAGGAAAAACTGTCATCATGGTAGTAGTGGATCGGTTAACAAAGTATGCTCATTTTTTCTCTCTTTCTCACCCTTTTAAAGCAAGTATAGTAGAAAAAGCATTCATGGAAATAGTTCAAAAACTACATGGATTCCCCAAGATTATTGTAAGTGACAGAGACCCAATTTTCACGGGAAATTTTTGGACTGAATTATTTTCTTGTTTGGGTACTCAATTGGCTCATATCTCATCTTACCACCCTCAATATGATGGGAAAATAAGATTGCAAATAAATCTCTAGAAGGATATCTTTTTTGCTTTGCATCTAATAAACAAACACAATGGGTCAAGTGGTTTCCCTTGGTAGAATGGTGGTACAACACATTCTTCCATACTTCATAAAAAAATGTCCCCATTTCTGGAAATTTATGAATATCATCCTCCATCCATCACATCACCCTTGAAACGAAATACAAAGGTTCAAGCAGTGGAGGACCACATAGGGAACCAAAAAGAGGTCCTCAAACTATTGAAGGACAACTTGGTTATGGAACAAAATAAGATGAAACAACAAGTAGATCAACATCACAGTGAAAGGGAGTTTGAAGTGGGGGATTGGGTATTTATAAGGCTATAACCATACAAATAAATTTCCCTCAATAAAAAAAAGAAGGACAATACATTAACACCCAAATATTATGGCCCCTATAAGGTTTTGCAAAGGATTTAAAGTATGGCTTACAAATTGGAGTTGCCTCCATCTTCATGTGTACATCCAGTCTTCCATGTTTCTTTCTTAAACAAGGTCATCGACAACAAGATCTCAGTCCAAATTGTTTTACCAGAGATCAATGAAGAAGGGAAAATCATACTAGAGCCACACAACTACATTTGAACCCAAAATCCAATGGCATCCTCCGATGCCACCAAAAACATTGGCCTTGTCGTCGGATTTTACCTTTATAAAAACCTAGAATGCTAGAAACATTCCGATATTTTTGCTATACTAGCGACGACTTGCAAAGGTTACAAGGATTCATTTTCCTACAAAAAAACAAAATTGTTTTATTTGTTATTATCATTACAAATATTTGAAGTGTGGAGCTTGATTTTTTAGGATCAATAATCATTTAATCAATATTGGTAAAATAAAATGTCACATAACAATATGTATGATCCACAAGAACAAAAACGACAATTGCTTGCTAGATTGTGGGATGGAGTGAAAAGAAAGGGGGTGGGAAATGTTATTTTCCTTGTATTCAATGCAGGGGCTTTAATAGGATAAGATTAAAGTTCTCAACAACTAAAATACAATGTAGGGAACATGGACAGGTTGGGGGGTGGGCATAAATATCGTCCATTGGTAAGTTGTTCATTATATATGTCTTTATATTGATTGTTTTTGTAAATGTATGTATCATTTTTATATTTGTTATATATATACACTAATATATTTTTATGGTTTTTAATTATAAAGGAAATGTCTCCTAGGGAATATATGCACATGGAGAATTTTGTTGCAGAAGAAGCGTTGAAGGAACATGGAGTTGTGAATATCGAAGATCAAGTTAATGATCATATGGAAGATGATAATCATGCTGATAACATAGTTGAGGATGATGGTACAAATACATTGATCCATGATACATTTAATATTAGAATAAAATATGATGATCATGAAAATGATGAATTTGATGATGTTCATGATTTACCTCTACTTGAGAAGGCATACAAACCCCTTTATGAAGGCTCCAAAATAACTCTTCTCTTTGTTGTATTGTCGATAATGAACTTGAAGGTTATGAAAAGTTTTTCAAACATATTGATCACACATATGTTAAGGTATGTAATGTATTTCATCGATCACATATATATGATCACGATAAAGGTTATCTTTGTTCCTCTAATATTTTTATTGTTAGTTCATCAATAAAATTAATAAGGATGAAATATTTGTCGTTAATATTCTTGATATTATATTAACTATTTTTTTATTTTATTTTTAATTTGTTGTAGCAACTTGATGGATGAATATTTGTCACCAACATCCAATATTTTACCTCGCACATACCAATATTTATCTGCCATCATGAAAGATACTGGAATGGAGTATCAAGCAATAGATACATGTCCCAATGATCATATTATATATTATAAACAATATGAATTTGAAACAAAATGTCTGGAATGTCATACTAGTAGATATTGAATAGATTAAGTAACAAAAAATGTGTCTCGCAATGTTCTTCATTATATTCCCATTATTCCACGCTTGCAGTGACTATTTAGGTGCAAAAACTTAACACAATTTATGGATTACCATGCACATAATAGAAGTGAAGATGACATTCTTTGAATCCCTACAGATGGTTATGCATTTAGAGACATGGAGGAAAAATTGCCACACTTTAAAGAAGAACCTCATAATGTTAGGCTTTCTTTGGCAACGGATGGTGTCAATCCATTTGCAGAGATGAGATCTATTTTCTCAGCATGGCCTGTTTTTGTTATCAATAATAACATTCCTCCATGGATGTAAATAAAGAGGGAGCTTATAATGTTGGCAATGATTGTTCCAAGTATTTGTTTAAAACAATGTTTTTCTAATGCAATAACATCTCATTTGTCATATTTGTTGCATAATGTCATATAATGTTTTCCATTTACTCTTATATATTATTTATGCATAAAAAATGGTTGTAACAATTATGTATTGTATATGTTCAAATCAATTTGGTAAGTACCAAGTTAAAGATATGAATGTATATATCGAGCCTCTTATTGATGAACTACTAAAGCTATGGAATGGAATCACTATGTATGATGTCTCTAGACCAATAGGGAAAATGAAATTTCAATTTCATGTAATGCTTGCATGGACAGTTCATGATGCTCCAAGGATAACACATTTTTTTGGTATGTATTTATAACGTGCACTTTATTGGTATTTAATTTTATGAAGTTGATATATTAATCATGCATGTTTTTTAAATAATTCATTCATTATATATAATATATTATAATTGACATAGTGAATCCATCTCTTGCAGGTCTTCAAACAAAGGGAAAATTTGCATGTCCAGTTTTTGGTCCTAAGATGAAATCTTGTCGATCAAAAAGTTTAGGAAAGGAGGTGTTTGATGAGTATAGGAACCTCCTCTCTAAGAATCATAGGTATCGAACTACCGAAAAAAATATTTTCAATGGGAAAGAAGAGACCACATTAAAACCACAGAGAATGACACCTCACCTATGGAAGTTGCAATATAATAGAAATCGTCAAGGTATAGATCAAATTGTCTATCTATCATCATCTATGAAATGTTTTTAATTTGTTTTTTTATATTGTGTTTTGTTAATTTACTGTAATTGACAATGATTTTTGTAATTTCTTTAACTATGATTCATGATGGTCATGATCATGAAGGTGTTAATGGGCTTCCATGAGGAATGAAAATCTTATCCCAAACAATTTAGTAGGCTTCCCTACTATGAGAACCTACAAATTTTTCATTTGTTTGATACAATTCATATCGGAAAGAATGTTTTTGAAACATTATGGTGAATATTGGATGGGAGTGACAAAGAAAAAATTGTCAAAATCTGCAGTGACATTCAAGAAGCCAATCATGCAATGAAAGATGTCATTGAATTAAATAACGATGAAGACTGAATTAATATAAGCTCACTTCCATGGTTATTGATGGAGCAACAAAGAAATGTTGTAAAAGAAGTCATACGAAAAATAAAATTTCCCACGGGATTTTGTTCGAACATAGCGAATATCTTAACAAAGAAAGGTGATTTTGGGGGGGTAAAAACACATGATTGACATATCTTCATTAAGGTAATTATTCTGGTTTATATATTGTTGTATTTGTATATTGCATGCTATTGGTGTACCATTTTGTCTACTTTTGGAAAAAATAATGAAACGATTTTATTGTTACAATATGTTCTACCTCTATCTCTCCCATGCAACTTCGACAACAATGTCAAACACGCTATATATGATATTGGAAAATACATGAGGTAAGTAGCGATATTTTGCATGAATAAAGTGTTTGTTTAGTTCGTTGTAGAACTTATATTTGACAATTGTTTTAGTAATTGTACTTATGTATTATATTTTTTTATTTTCGTTAAATCTCGTGATTTGCTTGCATCACTTGTAGATGGTTGTCATATCAATAAATCCATAAAGAATATATTAAGTATTGGAAGAGAGAAATTCCTCGTCTAATTTTTGAAATGAAAAAGTTTATACCTTCGTCATTTTTCAATGCACAAGAACAATACCTCATACACCAAGTTGAGGATATTGAATTGTGTGGACCTATACACACAAGGTCAATGTGGATGGTTGAGAGGCACTTCAAATTTTTTAAGGATTTGGTTAGATAAAGAGCACGTCCTGATGGTTTTATGGTGGAGGGATATATGGTATACCATACCATGGTGTATATTATTAAATATCTTCCAGGGTTAGTGTTTATTAAGATCAATTTAGATCAGTGCATTGGTGATCCAAACTCCACTAACAAATTCGAAGGGAGTACCTGATGGGGAAAGGTAGATCGAGGAAGGTGAAAGGTAATTATTAGATGGTGTAGATTAATTATAATACATTTGATTGTTGGTTTTTATGTATATATTGTACTTAATTATTTCATTTTTAATCTTCAATATGCATCAATTATAAAGGTCTATTGTGTTAAGTAATTCTACATTCATGAAATATTGTAATTTTATTTTCATACAGTTGGTCGAGAGTGGGATGCAAATTTTTGTTGAAGGAAAATCTCCCTGCGGACAGGTAGATATCCTCTTGAGAGCTAGAATATTAACTCTTAAGACAGAAGATGCTTATCGTGGACACTGACTTCCTTTTAGATCTAGATAAACTAATGTGTGAGGAGAAAGGAGAAAAGAAGTACCTTTTACCGGTGTTTGTCCCTGCACGGTCCGAGTTGAGCTCCAATCTTGAACTCCTCGATAATCCCTATAGACAAACAAAAGTACAAACAACTTCCTACTCTACTGAGATTAGCTCGAAATAGATCTATCTATTAGAGACAAATTCATGTGAGATCAAACACAGAATTGAAAGAAACAGGCCAAGAATATTATATTCATAAGAAAAACAATGAAGAAAACTTACAATCATAGGTGTGAGTGCAACAGCTTCATCAAGTTCCCCTTGTCCAAACCCTTTCTTAAATAGTCCACACGCAGAATGTTGATGTTCCAATACCACTCATGAGATCATAAGTTTGGTATAATTCCCAATCTCCATTCCCCCTCCTCCATGGAAACCCATCATTATATAGGATTTGGAGGTTTAACCACCATGGAGAAGATCTCTCATCAGATCCACTAAGAAAGGGATCTCTAAGATATTTGGGGAGAAAATATCTCTTAAGGATTTTGGGGAGGAAATATCTCTCAAGGATTTTAGGAAGGAAATGTTTCAACCATCCATGAGATCCTCCACCTTCCCTAAAAAATAGGAAACCAAATGTGAGGTGGATCCTCACACTTAATTACTTTATTTTTCATGAATATTAATAATAATTCATGTGCACTTGATTCTCACACTTAATCCATTTCTTTTCCATGAATATTAATAATAATTCATGTGTACTTAGTATTTCTTTGCCTTCATGTAATATATCCCTCCTCCACATTGACTAGGGATTGTCACATAGGTTATTCCATGGTGTCAAGGTGTATGCGACACTTATACGACACTTTACGACACTTAAGGTGAGGTACCTAGGTGTGCAAATTTCATGTGTAACAGAATGCCCCCTAAAGTGTGAGGTCATAAGAGAGAATGATGGTCGAAACACTTTACAAATATTTAAAAGCAAGGGTGTAGACTCGGAGAACCTGGTAGAAGCTATACACAAACATCCAACAAATATTATGACATGCTTCAAACCTAAGGCAGGCATACCTATGCTTGGGTGATCAAGACTTGCAAGACATGGCCGCCAGAAAATACACTGCGGATCCACAATTATATTGATAAAAAGGTATAGCCACCGAAAATACACTGTGGATATATACTCTCGTGACCTGAACTAATCGTAGCCACGAAGAATACATAGTGGATATACGAGATGAAAATACATAGCCACGGCCAATACGAAGTGGATCTATGTGACAGTATATGTGTCATTGTTCAAGAGAAACTCCATCGTAACCTAGGCAAAGTACATATCAGAGTGATCACTCAACCCAGGGTCTTCTTACCGATCCTGATGTAGTACGAATCTAACCATGCGAATATATTTCCTGATGTCGAACATGGCAGAAACCACTTGATTACCGGTCAATGATGTAAATTGTTAACAAGCACGAGGGAGATCACTATTGATGTCAATGATTCCCAAGGTACCCTAGTACATTCCAACGAATGTGAATGGATGAGATGAAGTCGAACATCCATGGAATCATCCGATCGGAGGTCAATGATGTAAACCTACTGTCGAATGTGAGGAGGCCTACCATTGAGGCATGCAGGTCCCAAAGTACTAACTGGTTTCTAAGTCTAGTTCTTGGATAATGTGTTGAAGTCGACAGGAATAGACTCGTCGAAGGAGGGCCTTGATGTATCCCCCATCAATGACACGAAACAGACACAGAGATGTAATTGGTAAATCAAATGAACATGGACTAACATGGGTATTGAGACAAGATATTTGTGATGGATAACTCTCGAAGTGGATACTTCCCTTGAACATTGAGGCACAACAGCAGAAACATGACATGAACCAAAGCATGATAATGCAGTGGATACTGTGACTTTCGTCGGGTGATCCAAAGGAGTAAGAAAAACTCAGAGGATTGGTTCAGTGCAGAGGTTCAGCGAATTAATATGTGCACAAAGACAAAGTGCCATGTTCAAGGGTGACTCTAAGAGTTATTGGTAATGTTCTCAAAAACTACTTGGCTTGCTTCTTTCAATTTTTCCCCTATCCAGATAGACGAGTACCTCTTTTTAATTTAACGAGCTCGAGGAGGGTAACACATGCTTGATATAAGTCACCTTCGGTAAGTCCCTCTTCCTTTGTTTAATGAACTGGAAGAATTAAGGTTTTGATCCCGTATGGTCCTGTCGATGTTTGTTTAACGATTCCAAAGATAGAAAACTTGAAGGTTTTTCATGATTATAGAGTCTGGAAAAACACTTAAAAGAGAACTCTCTTAGTTCATTTTTCATAAAGTATTCTGATGAGACCGAAAAGGAGATAAACTATCACTCAACAGATGTTTTCTTCAAATACTTTAACAAGCGTGAAGAGAACAAGATCGCTTGGCAATATTTTCATGTTTAGAGAGTTTGAAAAGAACTTAAAGATGACTCCAATGTTGTCCTTTTTTGTAATGTTAGTCTCATGAGGCTGAAAAAGAGATAAATTATCACTCAAAAGATTCCCTTTCAAACCTTTTAACGAGTGGGAAAGGAAGCAAGATCACTCGACGATCTTTTCACGTTTAGAGAGTTTGAAAAGAGCTTAAAGGAGACTCCAGGGGGTTCCTTTTTCGTGTATCCATACAAGTCTGGAAAAGATATAAAAGTTTACTCGGATGCATTCTCATGTATTTACAAGCACGAGAAAGAACAAATACTAAGCTCGGTATGCCCCCAGCTTTGAAAGCTAGTGGCTTAACTCCAGAATGATCATCAAAGGCTGGAGACATGCCTTCCAAGCTTCAATGCATTCACCAACTTTGAGGTTGTCACCAATTTCTCTACTAGATGAGAAAAAGGAGAAGGGTGGATGAAAAGAAGGTTCAAGAGATGTGACTGTTTCATTTTTTAGCAAGCTTGACACAGGAAAAGAACTATGCTCAGGGCCTCTATTTCATTTTTTAACGAGCTTGCTACAGAGAAGAGAAACTATGCTTGTGACCTTTGTTTCATTTTTTAACGAGCTTGCCACAGAGAAGAGAAATTATGCTCATAACCTCTGTTTCATTTTTTAACGAGCTTGCCACAGAGAAGAGAAACTATGCTCATGATTGCTTCTTGATCATAGCTTCCAAGACGATAATTCTCTGGAAGGACACCATGTCAAGGGACAAAACTCGGTCATGGATTCCAAGAGATCTTCACTGGATGGAAGATAATCACTCTGGAAGGAACACATGTCGAGGGTCATGATAGGAGTAAGGAGATCAGGCTCTAATAGCCCTACCAAAGAGATCACCATGTCAACTACCAGGTCTAAATCATCAGAAGTTGAAGTCATTAGAGACAACGCCACATAATTGACATTTGGCGGGGGTGATACTATCTTCATATAAGAACCATTTAGGGAGGTAATCCCGTCAGGACCGATGAATGGAAGTTGATTAATAGTCACAATTATTCCATCGTGAGGGAAATATATCACACGAAAAAGAGTGGACACAATATCTTTCAATGAATAGACATAATCCCGCCAAAGGAGTAAAGCGAAATCCAAGGGGTCTCGGACCACCATGACATCAATAAAGACAGTTTTCCCTCCCAAAGTTATGGGAAACTGAGGGAGGGTCCCTAAAGGTTGACTAGTTCTTTTGTTAAAAGCTAACAGATTCTGTGTAACTGGCACAAGCTGCGGACAACCCAAAGCATACCAAGCAACAGAAGACAAAATACTAACGGACGCACCTTCGTCTATCAATGTTTGAGGAACGTCTCGACCACAAACTTGTATTGTAATTTGGAAAGGAATGTGAGAGGGAAGACAAGGTCTAGTTAGCGCACCCCAATCAAAAAGGATGGCCTCATTACTTGGAGGGGGTTTCAAGGGAGAAGGAGTAATGCCCCCCAACATGGTAGATTATGTATCAATGAGAAAATCATGGGAAGTATCGGGTTTACTCTCTAGAGGGAGAGTAGGATCGACTGATGATTAGATCGTATCGACCATGCAGGCACTCTTAAAGGAAGAGTGGGATTGACTGATGATGGAATCGGATCAACCACTTTGGCACACTTCGGATGAAGGGTGGGACTGACCGAGGAAGGGACTAGATCAGCCACTTTGGCACTCTTCGGATGAAGGGTGGGACTGACCGAGGAAGGGACTGGATCAACCACTTTGGCACTCATCAAAGGAGGAGTGGGATCGACCGATGACAGAACCAGATAGACCACTTTGGTTTCATTCTCCAAGGGGAGAATGGCGTCTACGAGTGGAAATGGATTGACCACTTTGGAGTCACTCTCTAACGGGAGAGTGGGATCGACCGAGGATAAAAATTGATCGACCACTTGGGTTACACTCTTTTGATGAAGATTGGGGCTGACCGATGATGGAACTGGATCAGCTACTTGGGTTTGTAGTTCAATCGAGGAGGAAACTGTAAATTATAACCTTGTACAATGTCTACTGTAAACAGATATTCATAAAAGAATAGAAAAGATACAATGGCAAATGCAAACATTACACAGATATTTTTTCCCCTGGAAACCCAAACCAGGAAAACCAGCATATATTATATTCATACATTGTGTTACATTGTTTACAATACAATATACATATAGGAGCTAGTGTCATCCAAAACCCTAACCCAATGACCTGGATTAGTCCAAAACCCTAATTCCTTAATCGGAAATAGAAAACCATCAGCAAAAAACCATGTGCCGAAAAACCACCTAAATATCATGTGGTCTCGAAAATATGTCGTCCTGAAAATATGACGTCCCGGTGCGAAAAAAAATTCACTACTACTCGTGCAAAGAATATAACACTACTACTCGTGCAAAGAATATAACACATACCCAACATTCTCCCACTTGTTGTTTTCTTTGCACACAGGGGGTTACAGGGTTACATAGTCAACAATCTAGGGTAGCAATGCCCATGGATCCTCTACACCAAGAGAACTTC
>ML804883.1:286572-326226 GCA_009831015.1 Picea engelmannii | reverse complement strand
TTACAGAAATCAAATTTCTGGCCATACCTGGGATGTGTAGAACACCAGGCAGTGTTCTAATCCTTCCATCTATGAGTCTCAACTTGACCCTTCCTTTTCCTATGATTCTAGTTGTCGAATAATTACCCAAGAAAACATTACCTTCATCATACTTTTCATATTCGCAGAACCACTCCCTGTGGGGAGTCATATGAAAGGATGCACCTGATTCAATCAACCATGCCTCATGATCTGCATGTGTTCTTGAAGAGGCCAAGTACACATTCCCTCCTTCTTCCTTGGAGGTCTTTTCTTCTGTATAAGAAGATTCTTCAGATCTCTTCTTTTTCTCAACTTTGGATCTACACTGCTTCTTGTAGTGCCCTTCTTTTCCACACCTCCAACATACCCTTCCAAACATTCCAGGAGATTTAGATCTACCCTTAGCCTTAGATCTCCCACTTGAGAAATTAGATCTATTTCTTTCCTGGGAATGTCCTCTTGCAAATAACGTGTGTGTGCTATGTCCTTCCATATTCTTTCATCTCATCTCCTCCGACAACAAGGACAAGACCACTTCTTCAAACTTCAAAGAAGTTGTATTACTACCTATGGCCACAACCAGACTATCCCACAAGTCTGGTAAAGAACACAACAAACTGATACATTTATCTTCATCTGAAATTTTAATATCAACATATACTAATTGACTTACCACAGTATTGAAGGCGTTCAAATGCTCTGCCACCAAGTCTCCATCTCTCATCCTCAAGTTATACAGCTTCTTTCTCAGGAATAGTTTATTTACCAAAGACTTAGATTGATACAACTTCCCCAACTTTTCCCATAAATCCTTGGTTGTAGCTTCCTCTGACACATTCAATAATACTGAATCGGAGAGACACAATCGAATTGTGCTCTTTGCCTTCTGATCCGTCTTTTTCCAGTCATCTGCAGAAGTTCCTGTAGGTGCAGTACCTGGATCTACCGTGATCCACTGATCTATGTCCACCAAAAGATCTTCCATATTGAGCTTCCACAGCTCAAATATTTTCCCATTAAACTTCTTGATCTCCATCTTCGAATTGCTTGCCATTTCTTTTCACCTGAAAAACAATACCGCATATCTCCCACTATAAAAAGGCTTATCACAGTCCCGAGCCAAACCCTTGAAGACAAAGGCGTCCCCCTGAAGCCAATAAAGCTCTGATACCAAATGTAAATTCTAACCTTGTACAATGTCTACTGTAAACAGATATTCAGAAAAGAATAGAAAAGATACAATGGAAAATGCAAACATTACACGGAGATTTTTCCCCTGGAAACCCAAACCGGGAAAACCAGCATATATTATATTCATACATTGTGTTACATTGTTTACAATACAATATACATATAGGATCCAGCGGCATTCAAAACCCTAACCCAATGACCTGGATTAGTCCAAAACCCTAATTCCTTAACTGGAAATAGAAAACCATCAGAAAAAAAACCATGTGCTGAAAAACCACCTAAATATCATGTGGTCCCGGAAATATGTCGTCCCGGTGCGAAAAAAAAATTCAGGGGCTCTGCCCCCATGTACCCCCCTGCGCACCCGGTGCAGACGCTTAGGCACTACTACTCATGCAAATAATATAACACATACCCAACAGATAGCCTACAACCCCTTTGTCCCAATATTTCCAGGGATTATGGACTTAGACGCTGCAACCCTGACTCTCTTTTTTGGACATGCTTAATCTACCAGATTTTCTAGAATTAATGAATGAACCTATGTGTCATGATCCGTTATGACCCCCCATCCCCACAAAGCTTCCTTCAAACATTCCAAAATTTGAAGGCAAGACTGGCGAGGATCCAGGTGATCATGTCACTACTTTTCATCTTTGGTTCTCATCTAACTCCCTTAATGGCGATTATATTTATTTGAGGCTATTTCAACACATGCTCATGAGGGTCACAGAGAAGTGGTACATTGAGCTACTGGTGGGAATGTACAAAAAATTTAATCAAATGGTTTTGGTCTTTCTCAACCACTTCCAATTTCTAGTTCGTTACGATGTTGACATAAAAAAATTGTCGGCCCTCTACCAAGATAAAGCCACACATATCTCAGACCATATCCAAGAGTGGCGTAGATGGAAGAGGTTGATCAAAGCCTACATTCCTTCATAGTTTATGTTGGAGTGGTTCCTTAAGTCCTTATTGCCTTATATTTCAAAGGATGTCTCCACATCTAGAGTAACATATGAGGGGAAATATATTTTCAAAGCCTAGCAATTAGACCTCATATACGCTCAATCTGGATTCTGGAATGTTGTATAAAATTCTTCATGACGCGGCACGGTTGAACTATGAACCTAGAAAAAATCTTGGGCCTCATGTCGATGGCATCATAAGCTCTATAAATGATAAGTCTACAGACTTTGTGACAAACTAGTTTAAATATTTTTCTCTAAGCCTACAAGCTTCATCTTCATCCTCCACTCCCACTCAATCGACGGATGTGCATTTTGTATAGTCGTTGGCTAACCCAAGTGGTAACTAACAACCAAGAGGGAATAGAATGAAAGGACGAGGTAATAATCATAAGAGTGGGAAAAATAATAACAAATCTAAGGACGACACTAATAATGGACGAGGTAATAATCATAAGAGTGGGAAAAATAATAACAAATCTAAGGATGACACTAATAATGATATATCGAATATCAATGTTGGTGAGGGCAAGAAACAAAAATGGAAGGTGAAGTTTCCTTTTAAACTTTGTAAATATGATCACCTTACCCACCTATGCCCAAAAATAGAGGAAGGCTCGAGGCTCTTATCACAACCGCCCATTGTACTGACAAATCCATTTCCACATAATCAAAACATGGCCTCAGGGACCTCCAACATTGGAAATGTGTCGAGTAGGAGTCAAAACCCCTCGGCGCATGAAGGTGGCTATATATGTGTTAATATGGTCAAGTCTCATATTGATTTATCCAATCGATCTCGTGATTACATTTATTCACAGACCGTTGTAGGTCTAGAGTCTCCTCCTCCTTCGGAAACACCCTTGCAAATCGAAAAGCCAAAACCTATGCCTTGTATTCCAAAAGGAGTACTAAAGCGCTCTGTCCACAATCTAAATGCCAGATCTTACCATAACTATTTGATTTTCGAATATTTGGGTCAAACCCTTGTGCAATGTGAGCTTTGGAGGTGCTCTAGAGGTGTCCTTCACATAGGAATGCATTGTTATCTAATTTAGGATCTCTAGACCTGTGTGGCTCGAAGGTTACTAAGTTTGACGTCACATATGTTAAGCCTCGCTTACCTTACCATGTGGCCTTTCAAATCCATGTGGAGTACATGAAAATTACCATCAAATGCACTATAATTGATGAATGTGTTGTGACGTGTGTGATGTCCCTAACTTATTGGAAATCCATTGGCTCTCTGAGTATGTCCCAATCTATGACTATGTTGACATATTTTGATGGGAATTCATTCTGACCCCACGAAATTCTTCCCTCTTTTTCGGTCTAGTTAGGTGGAAAGACAGTGGAGGTTGATGTCAAGGTGGTTGATGTGCCCCTTGACTATAATTTACTACTAGGGTGTAATTGGACTTATTCCATGACAACGGTTGTGTCGTTCATTTTATGCACTTATGTTTTCCGCACGAAGGTAAAATAGTGACAATTGATTAATTATCTTTTGTGCATGCTAGTCCTAATGCATCAGTTGGACCTTCAGTCCCTGTGATCGACAATTCTCCAGAGGAAACTAAGGATTCTGGTGTCGGAATGCATTCCTCTCTCATGGGTAGCTTTGATTTCATGGCACCAATTCATCACATTCATGCCATTTTCAGTGAGTCTTCTTCATCGATGAGGTTTGTTCCTTTCCGTACTTGATATTTCAACGACCCTTGGACCCTACCTTCCCCAACTATGTCATATGAAGGTCGGTCACACATTGGGATGGCAATTTTATTGTCAATGAAAGAAATTGTGTATCAGTCTAATCTTGAAGCTACTATTGACCCGGATTGTTTCTCCTCGAAGACGGACGAGGAGGATCCCATTCTAGAGCCTATATAGTTCATCCAATATTATTGTTCGCATGATTGCCTTGATGATACATTACCCTAGGACGAGTCCATCTTAGAGACCATGTATGGTCATGATAGGCCTTGGGACGATATGCATCATCGCTCCTATTTTCTCCCATAGCTTGTTAGGATTGAAAAGGATGACTTTAGATCTACCTTGAGTGAGATGGTCGGTCATGTTGTGGTTCCATTAGATACACATGGTAATTATGCCAAAGTAAACATGGCGAATATTTCTCCTACCATCACAATCGACATCTCTCGAATTCCAGGGAAAATTGAGAATGTTTATATCGGTGCGGATTGTTCGCCTAAATAAATTCAGATCTACACCAATATCTTCAAATAATTTCATGATGTACTTTCCTGGTCATACGAAGAGATTCCAGGGATAGACCCCGACATTGTCGAATATGAGATTAAGACCTATTTGGAAGCTAGACCGGTTCAAAAACGTCTTAGAGATGTTAATCCTAGGAAGGCCCCTACTATTAAGGCAGAGGTAGAGAAGCTACTTAATGTTGTTTTCATCTACCCAGTTCCCTTGACTGAATGGGTGTCCAACCCCTTTCCCGTGAATAAAAAACAAGGAACCAACCATGTATGTATGGATTTTCGAGACCTGAACAAGGCTTGTCCTAAAAACAATTTCCCGACTCCTTTTATTGACCAGATACTTGATGAGAGCGCTAGAAGAAAAAACTTTTATTTTATGGATGGATTTTCAGGGTATAATCAATTTCAAATCAAACCCAAGGATCAACATAAGACAACGTTTATTTTTCCTTGGGGTACTTTTGCATACCGGAAAATACCTTTTGGCCTTAAAAACGTCGGAGCAACCTTCCAACTCACCATGACCTTTGCTTTTAACGATCTCAAGCATATTGTCGAAGCTTACCTAGATGATCTTGTTGTCCACTCTCGCAAGAGAGTAGATCACTCCACTCACCTTCAATTAGTATTTGAGATATTTTGTTACTATCACATGCGGTTGAACCCTCACAAGTGCATCTTCTGCATTAGGTTTGGTCGTCTTTTAGGATTCTTAGTATTTGAGCATGGTATCATGGTAGATCCTATGAAGGTTGAGGAAATACTTTGATTGCCTCCCCTGCGCAACATTCGACAACTTCAAGGATTACAGGGGAAAAATAATTTCCTGCGTCGGTTCATAGTAAACTATGCCAATTTGACTACAGTAGAGACTATTTTCTTTATATCACTGCATCTAAAGGGACGGTTGGTATGGTTCTGGTTCAGGAGGATGATGAGCTCCATGAGCACATTGTCTACTATACTAGTCAAAACCTAGTCAATTCCGAACTTAAATACTCTCATGTAGAGAAACTAGCTTTGGCTATCGTACATGTAGTTCAAATATTATGACATTATGTATTACTTTGAAAAAATTATGTAGTTGCAGATATCAATCCATTTCAATACGTCCTCACCAGGCGTATCATAGGGGGCAAATACAATAAGTGGATTTTTATTGAGCGATAATTTGATGTCGATTTCACTTCGGCAAAGTCTAAGAAATAGCTAGTTTTTGTCGAGTTGATATCGAACTTCCCTCGACTAGATGAGGATATTTTTCATGACGATTTGTTCGTGGATGAACATATATTCCTTATATCATATTCGAACCCTTGGTATGGAGACATTATAATTTATCTTCAAACCTTGAAGCTATCCCAACATTTTTCGAGAGACGATCGGCGACGTATACACCATCAAGTTAAAAACTACCTTATCATCAACGACACTTTGTATCATCAAGGAGTAGATAATATTTTATGTCGTTGCTTGACTCACGAGTAAGTTGAGTATGTTCTCAATGATTATCATAGTGGGGCTTGTGGTGGTCATCTATACGGGCTTGTGATAGCCCAAAAATATTGTGATCTGGTTATTTTTGGCCGCCAATTTTTAAATATTGTGTTTAATATGTTAAGAAATGTCACCCTTTCTAGGTGTTCACTCAGAAAATGCACTCACACCCAGCCTCTCTTCACCTAGTCATCATCGTCGGTCCCTTCACCAAGTGGGGGAATATTTTATGGATTGTAACCTAGCTTAGACTGGGGGGGAATCAACATATCATTGTGGTCGTGGATTAGTTCATTAAATGGGAAGAAGCCATGCCTACCATTAAATATGATGGTAAGATTGCAACATTCTTCATATTCAACCAAATTATAGCCCGACTCGGAATCCCAAGAGATATTATCACTGATCATTGCAGACACTTTTAGAATGAAATGATCAAAGAGTTAGCATCAAAATTTGGGTTTAAGAACGATTATTCTTCCCCTTACTATCCCTAGGAAAATGGACAAGTAGAGGCAGTGAATAAATCTCTTAAGACCATCTTGCAAAAAACAGTCAGCCAAAGTAAATTTGACTGGCATCTAATGCTTTACCCTGCACTTTGGGCATATCAAACCTTGGTAAATACTTCCACTAGTTTATCTCCTTTTCAGTTAGTACATGGTGTGGAGTCGATTCTTCCAATTGAATGTGAAATCCCTTCCCTCAAGATGGAAATTGAGCTCCTACCTGACACATTTGATTTGGAAGAATGCCTTGTACACCTAGAGCATCTCGATGAGAAGCGTCAAGATGCCTCTATGACTATCAAAGTGAATAAACGATGTGTTAACGTTCAGTATGATAGGTCTATCTCTCCTCGGAAGTGCGTTGAGGGTGACTTGGTTCTCCTGTATGACCAAGCCAAAGAACCGTTGGGGGCAGACAAGTTCAACCCCATGTGGCATGGTCCTTATATCGTGCGACATGTCTTAGAGAAAGGAACCTATTAATTGGAGGATTATGATGGGATTATGTTGGATGAGCCCAGAAATGGGCTCTACCTTAAAAGATATTACTCTTAAGGCCTCAAAGATTCGGTGTGACCTTTTGTATACTAGTGTATCTTAGTATGTATACATATTTTCCTTTGTGTCATCGACTTGCTTATAAATTTTTCCCTTGGTTGAAAGATGCCTATGGAGTCTTTAGTTTACTTAGGGTTCACGGATGGTTCCAGTCATCATACACAGAACATGGCTTCTATTGCTTGGGTCATTTACTCACCCGAGGGCCAACTTGTGTCTTCAAGTGGTGTTTGTCTAAAGCCATCAATGAATAATGTGGTTGAGTATAGTGTTGTGATAGAGATATTAAGCAATGCCATATCACATGATGTTTGATATTTAGAGTTTTTCCTAGACTCCTAGTTAGTCGTATGTCAGTTAAATGGAAGTTACCATGTGCGAGACCCTAATCTACTCCAATGATTCCTACAGGTACGACTGTTGGAACGATACTTTTATTTTCTTACTTATAATCACATACCTAGAAGTTCTAATCATGTATCCTATCCATATTCTAATTATATTTTAGATTTTCATTTGTCACATAACTAAGAAAAGATAACACATTCGTGCATGTACACATTGTAACATATATAAGTAAAGTCAAAGACCATTTTTTTTTATATTTCATCCTTTCAAAAAATACGGTGTCATAGTACAAATGGGGATCACGCCCTAAATATACATATATGGTCGGTATATAGTATGACCATGTCATATATGCCTATGGTGTGAATGCATATCATGATAAGACACTACAACGTTTGTGAGATGCCAGAAGAGTCGCACCCACGCACGAGGTACACCCACCACCTGCCATTGCATAACCTCTGGAAGATCCTCCACTTGAACCATAGGAATCATGTGTGTCAATTGAGACAGGTTCCTCTGCACATTCTGCAACACTCTCTTTGCATCTCCTCTCGCGTTCTCATCTCCTCGGCTCCTCCGTCAATATCGTGGGAATCCATCTGGTCGTCGTAGACCTACATCTACGTAACAAAGAAATTGTTAATACTTGATACCATACAAAAATATTTGTGTTTTTTATTTTTTATTGAAAAACACAAAAAAAAATGAAATATATAAAAACATTTCTTACCAATATCACCATAGGCGGAACCTAGTGGAAAAGGCATGTCCAGATCCCCTCTATATTCGATCCCACCGTAAGAGTATTTGTCAATGGCTATGACCTATCAATGCCACTAGAAAAAGAACTCATCATTGTAGGGGGTTGGCACCCTACCACCTCCTATCTGCCTCATCACATCGGTCCACCATGACATGGTTGGATCGCGATGTCCATGTGGAGTAATCTCTACTCTAGGGATCAAGCCTGGAACCCGCTCAAAGAAAAAACTACAAAGAATGGATGCAAATATGGAATTTCTATTTTTCCCTTGTTTGAAATCTATCAATTGGATCTTTATGTTAGCTATCATTAAGGTACACCAGTCATAAACAATGGGCCTTAAACACTCCACCGCATAAACCATGAGTGGCCTTGATTCCTGGTGCAATGAGGCTGACCCAGAAATCCATATAAGTACAAGCATGATGATTTTTAAACTCGAGTTATCGATCTCCTTGATTGGGAGTTAGCTCCCTTCTTTATCTATTCCTGCAACACAGTGGGTGGCAATGTACTCCTCCATAGTCATACCACCCCTAGCCTCTTGGGCCTTGAGATTCACTACCTCACCTCAGTGAGACAATCCTATGATAAAATATACAGTGTCCACTTCAGTTCTCAATGGTTTACCATCGAGGTTGAAGAACTTTGTCTCTGGATCCCAATAGTTTACTAGCAACTGGAGTATCCTCACTTGAGCCCTCATTCCCTTGATAGCTCAAAATTTACAAAGGCCACATATTTTTAAATCTTGTTGGGGCCCTACATCCCTTACCACTACTGCATCTATATCTTCATGCTCTCTCTCCCTCCATTCAATCACCATCCTGCAAAGGAAAATCCATTTTTGAGTTAAAACCTTTCAAAAATGTGTTCACGGACTTGTACGCGGGCTAACTTGGTAACAATTGTTTATAGGGTTTCATATACATGGGTAGGCTTCGCTTTTCCCATGTATATGGGGTCGTATACGTGACCCGATGAACTGTCGCCCATGTACACCCTAATTTCCATATTACGCCCTTTAATACTAAAACAATGGGGCCTAAAATTGAAATTTAAATCATTGAAATTGAATTAGAGGGGATGGGCACTTACTTGGTCCAGACGGTTGTTGAGTATGTTGATTGTAGCTCCCACAATCGACACTTGAATATCGTGGGGAAAATGGCCTAAAATGCACTATGTGGGTGAAAAAACTCAAATGGTATGGTAAAATGGTCTATTTTTATTATTATTAGAAATGTTTTACCCACTTCCTATAGTTTATGCTAATTTTTTACCTTATGGACTAATAGTGCAGTGGAAAGATTTGGTTTTTTGTGGTTTTGTTCAGGATTTTTTGTGGTTTCCAGCGTCATTCCACCCATTCATGCCGTCGGAAGGTATATTATTTCACCAGCATATAGGATAGGTTGTCACTCCATTTTTCACTCTTGCATCATCCTATGACCGTGATCCATACACCCTAGGTATGAAACCATTTATTAGCGACACATAACCTTCCTACTGCTACTAGAAGTGTCATTAGTAAGTGGTAGAGGCTTACCAAACAGGGGTGCCCTAGTTAGAAACTTTGTGCCATTCGATGCCCATGCAGAAGTTATTCCATAGGACCGAGAGTTCCTTATAGTTTTGATTTGACTTTGCATTTGAACCCCATATTCTTACTAACAAGCATTCTGAACATTACCTATGGGACTCCCCCCAAGTCTTGGTTAAGCTCTTTTCTGACTCTCTAAAAATGAAATTTTTTCCAAGTGAACTTGTCTCTTTCACACTCATTAAATGGATTTGAAAGGATGCCTATTTTGTGTAATTTTAACCCTTTTTCGGACCAAGTAGACTACTTACGAAAAATGAATACTCTAGTCACCATTGGCCAGATGAGTTATCCTGGGTATTATTTTATATCTTTTTGGGCCTAGGGGACTAAATCTACGAAAAATGGCATTTTATGGAAGTTAAGTTGTAATCGCATTCCATCATCCTTCTTGCAGTATTGAGCCTATTTATGGTTCTCTCTTTATCATTATAAGCCTCTTAACTCAGCAATTTGCATCACTAGCCAGGCAAGAGCCTTTTATATATCCTTTGTAGCTTGACACCGTGTACCCTAAGAGGAAACATCCCCCCGAGTGTCCATGTCCTGCATGCACTTCCTTGCATTAAGCATAGGTATGTTCTATTGTTTGGATCAATTTGCTTACTTGTGACACTCGTTTCCTCTTCTATATCATAACATTTATTTGCCTATGAAAAAAAAAAAAAGATGGGCAGGAAAATAATATTATATCATATCGGCAGTAGTCGTGTCTCCTTTGAACAAAGCACAAAATTTTGAGTCCACTGTCATCCAAATTTTGGGTTTAGCATGACCTTAGGAAGTTGAGCTCGTTACTTAGAGTTTACTCCTCTGACTGGTTATTCTTCTAGTCCCTATGGAGAGTTTGTTCATGCCTCCTACATCACAAAGTTTTATCATCAAGTCTATGCTACCTAAGTTATCCATATGTCTCATTCTCTTGTTCAAATGAAGTCTATAAGACTGTGTCGACCATTTCTCTGAACTCTTGACTTTGCATGTCAGCCATACCATCAGTATATCTCAGAGTCACATGAAGTTGTAGTCCTACCATGCACCCTGGTCCTACTTTCATTATGGGTAGGTAACCTTGAACCCAACATTTGACATCTTCTCATTGCTCGTTCACTGGGGGGTTTCCCTTGTGTTCGATGCAAAACAAAATATTCACATATTGGGATTCATGCAGTGTCTTGGATTCCATTAGCCTTATTGGTGGTTTCCTTGCCTTTATCGGAAGTCTTACTTACTGGTTGTTATTCAGAGGGTCTATTTAATGCATTACTTGCATCTGGTGCATACAAGAGATGTAGAGGGTCATTGGTTCGTGAACATCCTATTCATTTGAGCTCCTCCTAATCATCAAGATATTTCTATGTACCTTATGTTGAATGATGAGAGATGGCCTAATTATCTTCTTTTAGTGGGTATCCTTCCATAGACTTCAGCTCATCTATTATGGAAACGATCTCTAGAGTATTATGAGTACCTAGAGGCTTGCAATCATCAGTCGTAGGTTCTCTCGCCATTGACAGTTGGGAATACATCGATGGATTCTTCAAGTGTTTGACCTCAACACCCTTATTCACACTTGTAGAATGTACTCAGTGCCTTGATACCTACTTTCATTATCGGTAGGTTGTCTCATGTTTGTTAATGATATAACTTAATGATCGGTAATTAAACAAAGTCTCATTGTGTTCAACCTCAACTCCTCTATTCACATGATGTAGAATTTCACCTTCAACAGATAGTGTAGAAGACCTCCAACTTATGGTAGCATTGATCCTAATCTGTTGTTATCTTTCATTGGACTAGTACCTATATGACTTCAGTGATCATGAGAGATAAAATTGTACTCCATTGTATACATATATATATTCATGTTAATTTTGAGATTGGATTCCACTGTGTTGTGTTCATGACTATGACAGCCTATGGAACTTTGTATTTCCTATTCATGGCCATGAACAACTATTTGATATATTTCCACATGGATCTGTAGTGTAATTTAGATTGGAAGCCATGTGTACAAAGTCATTATGGATAGCAATATTCTCATCAGTTACTAGAACTTCCAACTGAGTCTCTATTACTCCACTTCTGGGAATTATAATGTATTTTGGCCATCGCAGATACTTCTCTGACCTCACACATTAGGGGGCATTTGTTTTAAAAAATATTGCCTCAACCCATGCAACTTGCTTAGATGGCCTTTCCATTTCCCTATGAAAACTTGAAGTTTCCTTTTGTACCTTCCAAAACCAAAAAGGCACGTTTTCTCACATATATGTTCCCTATCAGTTAGAAAACAAGTGTTTATGCAAGTTTCTCCACTACATCCTGCGTACATCCGGTTTGGTGCTCAAAATTAAAAATTATGTCGGGTTTCATGTCATGTCACGAGATCCATGATCCTTGACCTTCCATATACTGGAAATGCTCCCACTCGGCCCTTCGGTTCCATTTGAAGGCTATAAATTGATCCATATCCAAACCTTGGGAGAAGAAAACAATTCAACTTTGAGAGAAAAGACACTCTGGAGAAATTTCACTTCATATTGAGTTTGCATCCCTTTGTCCTTGAAAGTCTGAACTCCTTGTTCAGCCCCCAAGCTCTACCTTATTTGTGATGGAGAACCTCATTGACTCCTTTATATGAGCTTGCCTTTGGTGGAGGATTGAATTGGTGGAGGCCCAACTGGAGGGACTGTTGGCAGCCATTTCGCTTTTTTTATCCTATCTCTATAAGCTGCCTACACAAGTGTTTTGGAACCCTTGATTCTCATCGCAAGTTTTTGAATAAAACAACACTGTAATTTTGCGCATTTGCACTCCTTCCTTTTGTTCTCGTTTTCACGACTGCAAGCGTGAAAACTCTGATTTCGAAGTCACGTCAATGGCATTAAAATCGTCACTAGATTATTATGGTTACTCTTGTCTATATGTTCATTGCATTTCCAATTCATTTATGGTCACACAGTTGGCAAGACACCAAAACCTTTACTCATTTGGCATCTTTTGTTGTTAATATGATTTCATTTTTATAATATTGTGATGGTATTATAATGACTGTCATTGAGTCCTTAATACATTGGTGGTTTGATGTTCTATAGTCTTTCATCGAATTCCTTAGCTCATTGGTTTCATGAAAACACATTGACATTGTGGTTAGACCCTCGGTGCAATCATTTTATACAACACATACTTGTCATGATCGAACCCTTGGTGCTGATTTCGAAACATTGTTTTGATTTTAAAACCATGCAAACACTATTGCTTATGCAAATTTTTGTGTCGAATTACCATAGTTCTCATTAATTGTTTGAATGAAATTACTATTAACACATTGCAATAGTGATTTGAATCACCATATGCACCGTCAATTGTACATTTGGATATGACTGTTTTGCATGGGTTGATTTCATTCCACCACCCTCGCACACTTTGCAATTAATGCCTGCCCTCTATCCTGGGTTACCTCTGCTGGTTTCGGGGAAGTCTGTGAGCTATTCGATCCTGTGTTTACCCTGTCCAAACCCTTTCCCATTTACCTGGCTCACTGTGTGCCCTTGCCTATGGCACCTGTGGTGCGCATAGAGCCTAATGGCAGCCAAACACTCTTGCTTTTCGACAATGCCCATGAAGATTTGGAAAATAGTGGTTGGTGTTTATCCAGAGATTTGAGGGTTTCAACCTTTCGGTTGCCCAACAGTTTGCCCTCACCTTCGATGGATGCAGGGCTAAGGTCAGAGACATACAGCTCGAGCTAAATGAGGAATTCATAAGCTCAGCTACAGGACTACCAGCTACAGGGCAAAGGTGTTTTAAGAACTCCAAAGTAGACGAGGTGTCGTGGCCGCTCCTATTCACATCAAGAAATATTGTTAGTTGTGATAGAGGTATGCATGTCGCTACCCTCAAACCCAGGTGGCACGATCTTTTGGCAATTGTTAAGCAGTTTGGGACCTGCGAAGGTCGTTATGGATTGGTATTTCTGTATCATCTTTGGTTATTGATGAATTTTATAGACTACCCTTTGAACATGCCACATTATCTGCTATGCAGTCTTTACAAAATGTCCAAACGATTTAAGCGTGAGAAGGCTGATAGCAGCCTTTTTCATCACTGCTTGATCAAACTCATTATCGTCCACCATTTGAGCCTTAGTGGTGATAGTTGCCAAGCCTTCCTATCAAGTAATGGCTTTGCCACTCCCGAGTCTGTCCAAGTGGACAAGGTTGTGGTTACTAAAACTCTGGTTGGACCAGTCGTGCCACTTCATATCCTTTTACCCCCTGTGAAACCCTCGAATTGCTCCGACATGGACCTACCCGATACCGTGGCCGACCCATGTGCTAAAGAAGATACTAAGGCTGTCAAGAAGCCTGTGAGGAAGAAAGGCAAAGGTGTTACTGGTGTCAACAGTAAGTGAAAGAAAAATGTCCGATGGATATCGAGATGTGCCCAGAACAAGCCCAAACAAGATATTGACCAAAAGCCAATAGTCTTGAGTGAGGATTCAGACTCTGATATTGAACGTTTCCTAGCCGAGGAATAACCCTATTCTCATGGCCTATGCTCTATGGAACCCTATGACTGTGTTTCTAACTTACCTCCGTTCCTCAAGAACAACCCTAAATTCCCGGGAATTAAGCTTCACAATCAAACCCCTAGTAACTTGAAAGAACCCTCGCCTGTAATGCCAAGGCCCAATCAATCACCATGTACCCAATGCAATTCCTGGCTTGAACATTATTACACCGACGTTCCCCTGTTGCAATATAAGATCAAATCATTAGAGGAATGAGTTACAGTGCTGTCAAAGGAGAACGATAGGCTACAAGCCAACGAGAAGAAACAAAAAACCATCGGTTCAATTGTCTTCAGAAATGTCGAGGCAGCAACGAATTTTGTCAATTCAAAGTTATCATGATCGAATCATTTTCTTACTGCCCAGGTATGTATTTCAACATCGATTTTGTTTTATGAGTTGGTTTGAATTAATATAAATGATTGAGTTTGCTTTCAATTAGTTATGTTCATTTTAATAGATTCAAAATGATTCTGTCACTTTCAAATTACCAAAAATGATTTCGTTATGAATCATGTACAGAAGATTTGTTTGCTAAACTCGGACACAGCTATGATTTGGTTAATGCGATTTTATTGTTCTCAGATTAGTATAAACGATTGATTTGTTTTCAATTCTGTTTGATTTGCTTTTGAAACAATTCTGTACGTTTGATTTAGGGTAGTCGATTGGGTTTTCTTTCATTTAAGTTCTGTTCGAATAGATTCAAGAAACGATTATGTTTCATTTTCAATAAATATTTTCGTTTTGGATTATGATGGCATTCGACCTGTACAAAATATTTGTTTGCTAAAATCGTGTAGCTATGTTTTGATTGATACGATTTTGCATTAGTATAACGCTTGTGTCGGCCCCGAGTTATTTCGATTCATTTTTTGGTTCGATTTGCAAACAATGTTGCGTGCCTTGAATTAGCATAATTATTTGTATGAGTTGGATTAGTATCAAAGACAGATTCGATACGGCTCTGTTAGTTTGGATTTAAAAAAATGATTATGTTGAGTGTGGGATTGACATATTATGTCTATATTGAATTCTTACCAGAGATTTGCTTGATATTCGTTTAGGGTCTGTTTCAATTGAAATAGATTCAAACACGATTTTGTTTGCTCTCAATTAGCATATAAGTTTTGGTTTAAATGATTCGCTTTGTTTGAAATTAGTAATTAAAGTTTTGGTTTAATAGGTCGAATATAATTCTGTTAGTTTTGGATTGATTTTAAAACGATTTTGTTTTCAAATTAGACCAGCTACAGAATCGCAAGATTCTGTAGCTAGTCTTAAAATTTAGATTTTTTGTTAATTTTACCAATAAAACACTATCTAAACTTGTCTATTCTTGTCTACCTACAGGTACCTACGAATTTCATTGACAAATTGGACATACTGTGGCAGTTTAGATATAGTTTTGTTTTAGGTTGTTAGTCATAAGCAGAAATAGAGAAGGCTTGGGAGATTGTTCCCAGATTTTTGTAAACTGTTTTGATAATTCCCACAGGGATGTTTTACCCTGTGGCCTTTAAATACTTGTTATTTTTTGTAAAGAACCCATCATCACTGTTGGGAAAACAAGACTATGGATTTATGATGATACAAACTTGAATGGAAGTCGATATTTTGTAACAGCTTTAGCTTTCAATCTATCATACTTTCGTTCAGGTTTTGTGCATTTTAATTTGTGATTGAGTCATTGACTACTTTAGATATCAAGACTTATTACAGGTTAATGTGTTGTGATTTAAATTTTATCCATGTCTTATGTATCTTAGTTTTAGTACAGCAATTACTATGTTTCAATTTAATGAATAAAGGTTTATCTACTTCGTTAAATGGACTATTTTGTACATATCTTCACATAGGGATTTATCTAACTGTGATGATTTGTAAATCATAAGATTGTTGTCTTTTTTATGTCTTGTTTGTTCTGTCATCTGTATTCAAAGAGCTCTGTTGCTTCCTGTTTACAAGAAGCTTGCAGAGAATCTGGTGCGGGTTTCCTCCCATCGAACAACTGAACTGGGTCCTCCACACAGGACAAATTGGAAAGCGTTATTACAGGTTAGTTTATTAGTGTTATTTAAGTAGTTTAGATAGATATATATAGTTTATATTTATAGTTAGGATTATCATTTTAATTGCTCAGCTTAGATAGTTATAATTTTAGTTCTTTTTCATGAAATTATAAAAAATCAAAAAACAATAGTTATGTTGTCATGGGACAGTTTACAAATGTTTTTTTTCAGGTTTTCATTTAAATCTGTAATCTGTAAATATTGTACATTTGTGATTAAGATCTAATGCCTTTGATAGTTGAACATTTAATTTCATAGAATTATTGTTGTATAATATTAGACAATAGACTATATATATTTATTTCAGATTTGTTTATTAGTTTGCTTTAATTATTGTTTTCATTTAGATTAGTTCCTTTAGTTAATTTTCTTTCTTTTTCCTTAGTACTTAGATCGGCTAACGGAGCCGCTAAACCCGTCGGGGTGGATCATCCCAAACGGCTTGGGTTATTTAGACAACCCCGGACCGGATCCACTCCTCCAGTTGGCGAGCATTCATTTCGCCCGTCAACAGGGACTTAGTTTCTCGGTTCCGATATGTGTTGTTATGAAATTTTATCACATATATACTTCTATTGATTATTCTAATAGAAATACTCTTTTCTCGTCCAATTGATATCTTGCAAATATTTGAATTATTATTCCATGGGAGTATTTGCCATGTATGTTAATGGATTATGCTAATATATATGCTAAAATTATATATTATCATTATATTATTGCGTATCTTGGTTGTTGAGGACAAGTTGCAGGTATAGATCTTTGAGTGTGCTCAACAGTGGTCTTCATCTAACGTATGAACGAGGTAGCCTCTTGGCCTTGTCTTGTTAGCATTTCATTTATATAGCATATTTGGGATTAGAGTTGATTTTTTTGTGTCATTCCACCTATTGTGGTTTACCCCATGCCATAGAGAGATTTTCCTCATAACACCCATGGTCACCATTGATGGTGTGTACCATTTCATGCCAATAGGGTGAGAGAATAACATCGAAATCCTATATGATAAAGCTTTTGATTTCTCATTATAAAATACAATATGAAGAACTCTTTTGAGTTAACTTGGTTTCTATATGTGCTCGATTTATGTAATATAATGTTTAGTGAAAAAAAAATCATTTTTTAATCCTTAGAGAGGCCTTCCCAACTCTGAGGGCCCCAATATTAGTGGTTTAATTTCATTCATTAATTCCCTTCTTTGCTCTCTACTAGGATAGATTAAGATAGGATATTCTACCTGGACCATTCTATGTTGAGGATGAAAAGGGTCCGGTGTCCAACCCACCTCCTATCAACAACTGTTGCATATCATATTTTCTAGCATCTGACCTAAGATATGGCTTGGCACATAATTTGCATCATAGTTTCGAAAATAATTTATACTTGTAAAGTATGAAGCAATACTTTCTCCTTGGCTTATCTTGTGGGAAATGAACTCCTTTGTTCTAAATCCTCCCTATCCACCTTGTTTGCTTCACAAATATATTTTGAACTATTTATAATGATATCTAAGCTAGGATATTCATCCCTATATTTCATAATCAAAACATCGGCCTTTTTCTTTGAAGACTGCCTCTAGAGGATGAGGCTCTTCTTCTTGTAGTCCTTTTGTTTAACTTGAATATTATCTACAAAGATATCCTCATCCATTGCTGGCATAGAATTGGGGGTATCATATTTTTGTCCAAACATAATAGATATTTCTTTCTCAAAATTATATCATTTTGTATTTGGGAATAATTTCTTCTTCCCCCTGGCTTTAGTCAAGTTCTAGAGGATACGACCTTGCATTAGGTGTTCCACTTCTTCTAGATATTAGGAGAATTTATTGTTGTTTGTCTTCCATTAATCTCTATTCTTTGATCGGTGTTCCACTTCTTCCATAAAGCAAGGGAAATTGTTGTCGTTGGACCTGTATTGGGATACCACACCTCCAACAAATTCCCTCTCACTACTTTCCATGCTGAGTTGTTGAATGTGTGATGCAAACTTCTCAAGTGACCAAGTATATAAAAATATATCCCTAGATGGATACCCAAGAAAGGATACAGTCCACACACTAAGGAAACACAACAAAATAGGAATATTGTTCTCAAATGGATTTTTGTGGAAATGGTTATCCACATACTATAGCGATCACCAACCTCGATCCTAGAATGCAAGAGTATTTTCTAGATTTATTACAAATTCTTTTTCAACATCAAGTTAATACTAATTTCCACCATTTTCTTTGCAACAACTTCATAATCAAGGGCATATGTAATCAATGCCACATCAACTAGATCAAACCTGGTTTATGATTGTTTTACCTTTGGATCCATTTGAAAAGCACCATGCACAAAAAATCTTTGAAGTTGTTAGATGGTCTTAATGAATAACTTTATCGAATTAGGAATATAAAGACCTTGGATCGCTATATAAATAAAAATCAACATGGAAAAGCATCCCTTAAGAAAGACAACAAGAGTACTCCATCCAACCTCTGCATTATCTACATTAATTTTGTTGTTTGAACTATCTCCTATTGCAGTCCTTAGATATGTAACTAAAGAAGGAAACAAGGTAAAATGTTCCAAAAACTATCCAGGATCAGGTTTCTAAAAGGGTTTGATCTCTAACTATATAGAGTTTGGATGATATCATCTCTTCTAAGTTCTAATTGTTGAAAGAGTGTTGCTCCTTCTACCATAGAGCTTTTCCTTTAGAAAAATTGTTTAAGGGATGCTTTGTTCTTTGTCCTTCCAATTGGAATATGACATAGAAATAAGGGTCTTTGTATCCCTTTCTAATGATCTTATCCTAGGTCATGGTTTTCCTTCTAGCTACGAGCCATAAGAAATTTGAGACTTTAAGCCATATTTCTAGGTTCCATACTTTTTTGCTAGATACTCTAGTATTTGTCTAAATTATCATGCTTAGAACCGATGAGTTATTCTTCTTTGACCTTAAATTTACCATCAACTTCATATCCCCATCAAAGGATATCTTAACATGTTATGTGGACAATCTTTCTCGGTTGTAATTTTTCCATCAAGACTTTACTTACATCAGAGTCCAAAATAATTGGCTATCTATTGCAAGGAATCCAAGCTTTCTTGAAGTATGGTTGGGGAGTTGTAACTTATTCCCAATAGTTATGCACCTTGGTCTAGCCCATATATTAAGGGGAATTTTTAGCCTGTATAAAAATACAGTTCTTCCCAGTAATTTTATCTTGCTGCCATGCATCCTCCCAAAATAGTGTTGAGGTGACATCTTGTATTTCCCAAAAGTATGGTGCAGAAATAGAGCTTGATTCTTCCATGCATTATTCCATATGAAGGAATCATGCAATTCCCATTCCATCTTGATTATTTCCTTTTCATGGATTTTGCTTACATATTTTTCCTTCTGTATTTTTTCTTATAGGTCATTTTGTCCTTTCACCCATTTCCACCATGTCTTGGCTGCTAATGCATTTCCCATGATTAGGGGATATTTTATACCCATGCCTCCTACCTTCTTGAATAAACACATTTGATCCAAAGATACTAGGGCCCATTTCCTTTATTTTATATGTTATAAATGGATTTGGTGATCTTTTCTTGAGTGGCTAGAATTGAGAAATGTTAAAGAGGAAGGGACTGCAAGATATATTTCATTAGTAAAATTCTTCCAAGGAGGGTAAAAAAAAAAATTGTATTTGGATAACGCATCCCCAAGTTTTGACAAAAGGTACTCCCAAGTGAAATTTCATAGAGTGTTTTCCAGATATGTACAGGGAAAATGACTCATTTGAAATCCCACGATTCTAGAGATATTTCTTTGAATGGAAATATCAACATTGAAAAACAAAATTAAGGATTTTCTTTGGCTAATTAGGGATCCCAAATCCTTCATGAAAGTATCAAGAATTAATTTGATATAATAGGCCTCTTGTACCATGGGAGCACCCATAACAAGTGTATCACCAAGAAATTGGAGGTGAGATAGGTGATCTGAATTTTAGTGAACTTTGATGCCTTTAATGTTACTATAAAGTAGAGTGGTATTTAAGAATATTCCCAACCCTTATTCCATAAGGATGTATATGAAATTAGTGAGGGGATACCTCTTTATAATGCATATATAAGATTTGAAGGTAGGAAAGGGGCTTCATTGACCAAAAAGGAGGAAAAGGTGGAGGAAACCAAGTTGTGTATCCAAGAAATCCATTCCTAGAAGAACCCAAAGGAATACATCATTTAACGAAGGAATTACCAATTAATATGATCATAAGCCTTAAAAGTATCAATCTTAATAAAAATCCCCAGAGATTTATAAATTTTCAAAGAGTGAAATGACTAATGAAAAATGATGATTATATCCAACATTTCTCTTCCTTCCATGAAACTTCCTTGTTTTGAAGATATTATCTTGTTCGTAATAAATTTTAGTTAGTTCAAAATAAATTTAGTAATGGTTTTATAGATAACATTACAAATGGATATAGGTTTGAACTTATTTGTTGTATTCTCCTTACGATCCTTGGGTACCAGAGTAAGGAAAGTTGAATTAAAGGCATGAAGAATCTTACCCAAGGTTCTAGAATCTTCCACTAGTTCACGAACTTATTTACCTATGTATACCAACAATATTGGAAGAAAATGGTTGTCATACCTTCAAGCTCAAGATATTTACCCATTTCCATTTCTATTGAGGATATTGACATGTTTCCATTTCTATTGAGGAAATTGACCTGCTACCTTTTCGCATTGCTTTCTCTAAATAAAGGTATTAGTTATGGTATTTCTCTTCTCCGTGTCTTGTTTTTCCATTGATATCTGCTAAGTATTCATTTTTATACATATTATAATACATATGGTACCTTACACAAAGTATCTAACATAACCAAATTGGAGTCGAAGGGCCAAAGAAAAGAAATGTTGAAAGGAAGAACCGTATCTAATCATTGGACATCTCAAGAGATCATACATCTAGGGTAAGGTAAGGCAACTCAAGGGAGAGTGGTCCAACATGAAAGAGGCTTCATAATGAAGTTGAGAGGTAATCAGGTCATTATAGGTGATCCAGGGGATCAAACTTTGCTCAAAACTCAAAGTGCTCAGAATCGCTTCAAATTAGACGTGTGCGTAGGCCTCATCGTTACAAACCCAACACAACTTTAAGGGTCTCAAACAGACGTCGTATGAGAAATATATCGTGTTTTGTTCATTTTGACAAACATGCAAAATTTTTGTTGACTATACAGTCTGTACATTGCTGACGTGGCAGTTGACCGTATAGGTCGTACGGTCGTACAGTGATGTGGCAGATGAGTTGGAGTTGACTCAGCAGGCTTGGTGGAAGATGGGTGAATTATTGAGTGACAAGTGTCATTTTCCAAGAAAATGATGTGGTGCCACGTGGCCTAGTCATGGGCTGCCACGTGGCACCTCCAAGTTGGTTGACGGTTGGAAAAATTGTATGTGACTCCATGGGAATCGAACCCGCGACCTTCGAGCATAAGGAAATGACTTGGCAGGGCTGTGCTACCAGCCCCCCCATGGTATTGTTTACAATGTATAGTCTAAACTTTATATTTGAAGTGGAATGAATGTTCATTTGGAAGATTTAAGGGTCGGGGCCTAGCCCCAGCCCCCCTGACGTGTTTACATGGAACCGTTATATATGACCCATTCCTTATGATTGGTGTGGGAGTTTTGTATTATGGTTTTGTTGGCGCGCAGTGTTCCTATGGATTTTAAGCCCAGGTGCATTACTTTATGCATATGCCCATACCATATATTCAGACCTTTACACTTGGCGCAACCCACACCAGTGTTAGCCCCGACGCTTAACTAAATGGTTTTCCATATGACCATTATGATATGACCATACACTCAATGTTTGGCGTGGATTGTTAGCACTCCGGGTATAGCCCGTGGTTCTTGAAGCCTTTACACATGACCGTTGGCGAAAATCTGGGGCACAGTTAGCCATGAAGCCCGATAAAGGCGTTGGGACGTGGCCAGATGCCCCCCATGCGACCAACACCTCCGACCAAGGGGGTGCTAATCTCGGTAATGGTTCGACAAATTGGTTCATTTTGTGGGATGCGCACGTGTGTTGGGATTTAGGTTCAGTAACACTGCAGGAGCCAAGGTAGTCATTCACAGGTGTGTTTTGGTGAGTAGGTATAACAAGCTTAAAGAGGACAACTTCTAGGAAGTGTAACTTCTTCATTTTTTGGACAAACCAGGTGCCAAAAAAGCACAGTGAGGGGATTTTGGACGTTCTGAAGCCATTGAAGCCATCCATTTTGTATTCTGAGCATTGTAAGAGAACTTTTTAAGCATAATGAAAATGATCCAATGGAAGTTGGAACAAGAGATGTAGCCCAAGAGAGGGATGAACTCCTTTATCATTTGTTGTGTTATGTGTTCATTGTTGATGGTTTTTATCAGTCTGATATGTTTCTCATATTTAAGTAAAACTCACTAAATTTATGTGTTAGTAACTTGATCCAATTACCCAAACACATGTCATTTTACACTTGCAATTTTAAGAGATAAGTCTTCTTCATTTTTAAGATCTATTGGAAACATATTCATTCCATTTTCAGATCAGTTGGTATCAGAGATTTGGTTTTTGAAGACTTGATTGTTTGCAAGTTGTTTTGTTTTTCTGATGCTTACAAAGTTGAAGCTCACAAGAGGAGAAGGTCAACTTGTAGATCCAAGTTCTCAACTGTCAAGAAGGAGAACTATCAAATCACCTCAAGTTTCAAGAAGATTTTCACCAAGTATGGCTCATGAGGACAGCCATGGAACTCTTCCTTCAGAGGAGGAAACTTTCAAGAAAGCCTTCTTTGATATGGTTGAAATGGTGAAAGTTTTGTTTGATGAAAGAAATGAAAGATTGCAAGGTGAAAGCTCCAACCCTCCAAAGGGTAATGGAGACAGTGGTGATAAAACTCCAAAGGGAAATGGAGGGAGTGGTGATTCTCCACCTCCTTCACCTTCATATTCCACCTCTTCCACCATTTCACAACCACCTCCAAATTTTCTAAAAGAGCATGGTAAAACTCCTTTACAAACTCCTTTATTAAAGCTTGATATTAAGTTTGAATTGCCTATGTACAATGGAGAGGTAAATGCCGAGAAATTAGATAACTGGATTCGGCATATTGAAGTGTATTGTAGGATACAAAGAATCACAAATGATGAAACTAAGATTCAACTTGCTTCTTTAAGATTGGACACTGCAACACTCATGTGGTGGGAAGCCAAAACTCAAGAGGACATGAAGAAACATGGTAGATTTTTATCCCCTTGGAACGATTTTATTGTTTCAATTAAAAGGCAATTTTATCCATTAGCATATATGCAGAAATCTATTATGGATTAGCAAAACTTTAGGCAAGCTAAAGGGCAAGATGTGCAAAGTTTCATTCAAGAATTTAGGAGAAGAGCTTTGGTTTTGGGTGTAGATTTGTCTTCACATGATAATTTGCTCAAATACACTGGAGCATTGCATAGCTACTTGAGGAATACCATACTTATGTTTAACCCTTCAAATCTAGATGAAGTATGTGTGCAGGCTACTCATTTAGAGGCAAGAGGAAGGAATGAACCTCAAGAGGGCAACAAGAAGTTTTTTAATGGAGACAAAGGAAAGAGGAAGTTTGAAGGAAATGGAAAGAAAAATGCTTCAGTCAAGAAAGAGAGGGAGAAAATCTCTTGTAAACATTGTTCAAAGGATGGCCATGATGAAGACGATTGTTGGAAACTTGATCCTAAAAAGAGACCAAAAAGTTCAACAACAAAGAGAAGCCAACAAGTGTTACAATTGTACAACAAAATTTAGGATTTGATTCGGAAGATGAAACAACGATCACAGCCATGGGTTTACAAGGTAAGAATTTTGTTGCAAGTACTAGTTCTTCAAATTCTGCCATCAATGAGACTCAACATGAAAAATAAAGGATAGAGATTTTTCACATAAGGGTAATTTCAAAACATACCAAGATAGATACTCTTTTTGATACGGGATCACAAGCAAACCTTATTTCTGAAGACATTGTCAAGAAACTAGATTTGGAAACTACTCCTCATCCTAAACCATACCCTCTAGGTTGGATATGTGACAATGCCAAATTGTATGTGACAAGAAGGTGTAAACTCAGATTTTCCATCACTGCAAACTATAGAGATGAGGTAGAGCTTGATGTCATTCCATTGGATATTTGTGGTATTGTGTTTGGAATCCCATACTTATATGATAGGAGAGCCATTTTCCATCGTCATGAGAACAAGTATCATTTGTTTAAAAATGGTGTTGAGTACATTGTTAGAGCACATACAAAGAAGATGAATTTGCAACTTACAAATGCTAGACAAATGAAAAGACTAGTCAATGCTAGTAAGAACCTTGTAATTTTGATTACTAAACCCAAATATAATGATGAAGAACAAGTTCTCAAATGATGTGATGAAAAGTTACAATATGATTTGCATGAGGTTGTTAACGAAAATGTTGAGATGTTTTAGGAACAAAAGAGATTTCCTCCTAAAAGGGGTGTCCAACAAGAGATTTTATTGTAGAAAGGAGGTCCTCTTTCAAACCTTGACATGTGCAGGATGTCAATCAGGGAGAATGTTGAAAATAGAAAACAAGACCAAGAGTTGCTTGACAAAAGGGTCATCAAACCAAGAACTTTGCCATGCAGGTCACCAATTGATTTGGTACCAAAGAAATATTGTATGTGGTGTATGTGGGTAGATTTCAGAGCCTTGAACAAGACTGCAGAGATGATTGTTGAAGGAGACATAATGAAGAAATCTTTGAGATAAAAGCAAGCTCCATTGCATGCCTTGACAAGTTATGTTTTCCACTTTGTGATAATGTATAAGAAAGACTTTTATGATAAATTTGTTGATATGCTTACTAGGCCTAATGTTAGTACTTTAGTTATTTTCAAGCATAATTTTATCATGCATGAGAGCTATTTGGAACAGTATGCATTAGATGTTGAGGGAAACCATGTTTATGCAACTTTATGTCGTGCTAACCAAGTTGATGAATTGCATTCCTATGTGCATTGTGCAGGGTAAACTTTTGTATCTTGGCAAGCTATGCTTTTCACAGGGTGAAAGTGTCAACATGATAAGAGAAGCACATTCTTCTCTTGTTGCTGGCAATTTTGGTATGGGAAAGATGGTGGCTAGATTACAAAGAAAGCATCCTAAGTTTTGGGATGAGAATCTACATTACTTTCAGCATGTTTATAACCAGGCCAAGAAGTTCATTGAACCAATTCAGTTTGTGCAACAAACTGTTCAAGAACAGTTGAGAAAGAGCCAAGCCAAGTACACAACAAGGCATAACAAGTTTCGTATTGGTCTCAAAGGAACCAATCCAAGCAAGGCTGGATGGATTGAGATTGTAAAGGTGGGGGAATTGTACCCTCATCTACAGATTGACTAAAAGTAGTCTTTTGGAGGTCCAAAAGCTTCCCAATGGGGAGGTGTGATCAAGGGGATCAAAATTTGCTCAAAAATCAAAGTGCTTGGAATCGCTTCAAATCAGACATATGTGTAGGCCTCGTCGTTACAAACCCAACACAACTTGAACAGGTGCAAATGGACATCGTATGAGCAAGATATCGTGTTTTGTTCGTTTTTCCAAACAGGCAAAAATTTTTATGACTGTACAGTCAGTACAGCACTGACATGGCATCTGACCGTGCAGGTCATACAGCCGTACAATGATGTGGTAGATGAGTTGGAGCTGACTCAGCCTGCTCGGTGGCAGATGGGTGAATTATTGGGTGACAAGTGTCATTTTCCAAGCAAATGATGTGGTGCCACATGGCCCAGTCATGGGCTGCCAAGTGGCACCTCCAGGTTGGTTGACGGTTGGAAAAATTGTATGCGACTCCATGGGAATAGAACCCGTGACCTCCGGGCATGGGGGAATGACTTGGCAGGGCCGGGATACCAACCCTCCCACGATATTTCCTACAATGTATAGTCTAAACTTTATATTTGAAGTGGAATGAATGTTCATTTATTGGATTAAAGGGTTGGGGCCTAGCCCCAGCCCCCCCTCGACGCATTTACATGGAACCGTTACATATGACCCATTCCTTATTATTGGCATAGGAGTTTTGTATTATGGTTTTGTTGGCGTGTGATGTTTCTATGGAGTTTAAGCCCCAGTGCATTAATCTACGCATATGCCCATACCATATATTCACACATTTACACTTGGCGCAACCCACACTAGTGTTAGCCCCGGTGCATTACTTTACGCATATGACCATACCATATATTCACACCTTTACACTTGGCATGGCCCACACAAGTGTTAGCCCCAACGCTTAACTAAACAGTTTTTCATATGACCATACACTCAACGTTTGGCGTGGATTGTTAGCACTTCGGGTATAGCATGTGGTTCTTGAAGCCTTTACACATGACTGTTGGAGAAAATATGGGGCATAGTTAGCCGTGAAGCTCGAGAAAGGCGTTGGTACATGGCCACATGCCCCCCATGTGACCATCACCTCCACCCAAGGGGGCACTAATCTCAGTAACGGTTCGACAAATTGCTCTGTTTTGAGGGATGTGCGTGTGTGTTGGGTTTTAGGCCCAATAATGTTGCGGTAGCCAGGGTAGTCATTCAAAAGTGCATTTTGAATATAAAGTACAACAAGCTTGAAGGGGAAAACTTCCAGGAAGTGTAACTTCTTCATTTTTTAGCCAAACCATGTGCCGAAAAAGCCCAGCTAGGGATTTTTGGACGTTCTGAAGCCATTGAAGCCATCCATTTTGTATTCTAAGCATTGTAAGAGAACATTTTAAGCATAATGAAAATGATCCAAGGGAAGTTGGACCAGGATATGTATCCCAATAGAGGGGTCAAATCCTTTATCATTTGTTGTGTTATGTGTTCATTGTTGATGGTTTTTATCAGTCTGATATGTTTCTCATGTTTAAGTAAAACTCACTAAATTTGTGTGTTAGTAACTTGATCCAATTACCCAAATACATGCCATTTTACACTTGCAATTTTAAGAGATAAGTTTTCTTCATTTTTGATATCTATTGGAAACATATTCATTCAATTTTCAGATCAATAGGGTAGGTCAAGTATGGATAGGACACAAAAGTTGGTTGCAACACAATACCTCTAAGATGGTAGGTGTGTGTGTGTACTAAAGTGAAAACTCCATATGCTACATTAGTCAAATTTGATTACTACATTTGGATATGAAACCATTGGTTTATTTTCTAGCTTGGGTTGACTTGGTGATTAGTGAAATAATTTGTTGTTATAGTTTCCCTACAACCTCAATCACTAGTGCAAGTGATGAGTTGGGAATTTATGTAGGACAAGTTGAATTGGTCACTAGATGATCCGGATTTTATGAAGAGAACGAAATGAATACAGATTATTAACAGGTGCTTAACACAAAATAATAGAGATACAGTAAAACTAGTTTTCTATTCAATAAGGAAATAAGTTGAAACTGTAAAAAGCAGCGGAAAACAAGCTTGCTTAAATGGTGGTGGCTTATCTCTGAGAAGAGATGTGACGGTTGGGCTCATTCACAAGAAGATGATTACAATGAGGCTCTAAAGTCATTTTTACGATAAACAGGAATTCTAAAAACCCTAGACATCCAAAACCCTAACCCTAGGAGATGAAGCGCCAAAAGTCATGTGGGTCCCGTTTGGGTAAGTTAGTACATCAACTTCTTAGGGTCGTAACTTTGCATACGATCTTCGTTTTAGGTGAATGATAGCCTGTTGGAAAGGTATCGTCGAGGAGATTCATTTTGGGGGAAACATGGAAGGAAATTACATGTTGCTCCTCATTTTCCCAAAAAATGTCGTTTAGGGCCTCAAAACGATCTGGAAGTTTCAGGACCCGAAAAACTGCTAAAAATAGTAAATTACCAAAATTGCCAAAAATCTATTTTGAGCCACTTGAAAAAGGTGGGTGGCCACCGATATCCACCTGGATAAATCCTCCCTCCTTAGGAAGCAATGGTCTCTATTGCGTTGATTTCCCCCATCAGATGAGGAAATTTCTATTGAATTTGGCCATGGGTGAGCCACTTGCCTTGGTGCAGGAGTTGCCCTGCTTTGATGACTCGATAAAGTTGGATCCTTTGTTGTCGAGTCCCCTTGATCTATGTGTCCACAATATTATCATTGGATGTCTTTTGTATGCAGTCGAGGATGATCTCTACTGGTGTCAATTGTTCTGCTACTTCTAAGGTGTCCAATAATGGTGGGAAATAAGAGCAAATGAGATCCAAGTTGAACACTGGGTGCAGGCCAAGGAAAGGAGGAATGTTGACCTCAAAAGAATTATCCCCCATGGCCTTAGTGATGGTGTACGGACCATAATGGAGTGGGTGAAGCTTTTGATGGGGTCCTGTAAGGCGTTCTTTCTGCAAGTGCAACCAAACTTTTCCGCCCACCTGAAACTTATGTGGCACCCGATGTTGATCATGGCGCTTCTTGTACTTGTCATTGGAATTTTGTAGGATATCCTGAACCTGTTGGTAGATGTGTTGGATCCACTCAATGAACCGAGTGGCTTTGTTAGCTTCAATTGGAGCAATAGATGATTCGGTCGAGGTGATCGTAAGGGGAAGTGCAACATCTATGGGACACAATGGTTGGAATCCCAACCCCACCTGAAAGGGGTTGTGGTCGGTTGAGCTATGCAGGGCTCGGTTGTAGCTATGATGGACATAGGGAAGGCTCTCATCCCATGTGCGAGGGTACTTGTAATTATACATGCGAAAGATATGCACAATCATTCGATTTACAACCTCGGTTTGGCCATCTGTCTAGGGGTGGAAGGTCATGGATTTGGTGAGCTTGGTGTCCAGCAGTGACCAGAGACTCAACCAGAATGTGCTGAGAAAATGACTATCCTGATCTAAGACAATGGTTTGTGGTATTCCAAAATGTACCCAGGCTCGTTCAAAGAAGAGCTTGGCAGTGGCCTCTGTTGTGATTCTCTTCTTGCACGCAACCAGAATCACCATTTTAGAAAAGTGATCAACAACCACAAAAACAAAGTCATTTCCCCACTTGGTAGATGGGAGGCCCAACATGTAGTCCATTGAGATGGATTCCCATGGCCTGTTAGGAGTAGGAAGAGAGGTGTGCAGGCCCTATTTCTTAGTGGTCGGTTTGGAAATAGCACAGGCAATGCAGGACCTGATAAACTTGTTGACCTCCTGTCAAAGTTTCTGCCAGTAGAAATTTTTTTGTAGCATCAACATTATCTTTTCGATGTCGAAGTGTCCTGCCACCCGACTGTAGTGGGATGTTGCAGTTTTGGTAGTGAAAGTATTGGGGCTGAGCACAAGGGCTTCTTCAAATCATTGAATGCTTGTGGTTGGGACCGGCCCCATGCATATTCCACCTTATCACCACCCCTGGTTATTTGGTTGAGGGCCCATGCAATATGGGAGAATCCCAACACGAACCTGTGGTAGAAATTGGCAAGGCCCAAGAAGCTTTGAAGCTCAGTGAGTGTGGTTGGGGCTAGCCAGTCATGGATGACTTGGATCTTGGCCAGATCCACATTTACACCATGTTGATCAATGTTGTAGCCTAGGTAATCGGCCTTGTCCATTCCGAAGGAGCATTTTTCCAAGTTGGCGTATATCTTGTGTTGCCACAGGGTGTGCAGAACCTGATGAATATGTTGCAAGTGTTCAGCCCAAGTCTTGGTGTAAAGGAGAATGTCATCCACATACACCACTACAAAAGTATTGGTGAATGGTCTCAGGATATCGTCCATCATCCTCATGAAAGTGGTTGGAGAATTTGTCAAACCAAAGGGCATGACCAACCATTCAAAAAGGCATTCCTTTGACTTGAAGGCGGTCTTCCATACATCTGTCTGTTCTATCGGGACCTGGTGGTAGCAAGACTTCAGAACAATATTATTGAAGTATTTGGCCCCCGTGAGTTGATCAAGGAGGTCATTGATTCAGAGAATCAGGTACTGGTTTCTGACTGTGATTTTATTCAGAGCCCGATAATCAATGCAGAGTCATCAAGTTCCATCTTTCTTTTGTACCAGCATGATTGGGCTCCCGCAATGTGATGAGCTGGGACGGGTGTGCCCCTTGTGGAGAATTTCTTGGATCTGTCGCTTGATCTCCTCATTCTCTAATAGAGAGTGGCGATAGACTGGCCCATTGGGAAATGGTGCGTCGGGGGTTAGATCGATGGGGTACTTGACCTGGAAGTGTAGAGGTACCCTGGTAGGTGAGGAGAAGATATCCGAGTATTCTTCCACAACCTTATCTACTTGCTCCTATTGTGTGGAGAGGTCAGCCACAAAGACCCTGGATGTGGTTGTGATATTTTCCTAATTCTGAGAGAGAATCACGAAGAAGACAAACTTCCTCGTTTGAGAGATGACCTTCCTTCATTTCTTAGCAGAGATCAAGGAAATATCACTAGGTGGGACTGCCTCGGGTATCCTATACAATTTCCTATTCAAAGTAATAATAACACTACGAGGCCTAGACTCATATACAGTATGACATTTCCATAAAAAAGCTTGGCCCAAAAGAACATCACAAACTTTGAGAGGAGAAACATCACACAATACCTTGTCTTTGAAGGGCTTGATGTCGTACGACAGTCGGCACTATTGGCTGACGCGGAGATTGCTTCCTTGGCAGAGCCATCCAATGGTGTAGGGTTGTGGGTGCGATGTTGTTGGCAGGGCCAGCCGCTTGACGACCTCTACTGAGATGAGGTTATTCTGGCTACCACTATCAATGATGAAGTGTAGCGGGGTGCCTTTTACCCACATCTATGAATGGAAGAGGCACTCTCCTTCTTCTGGCTCGTTTGGTTCACCAGGATTGTGCTTGGTGGTAGAAACAGTGGCACTGGGTTCCACATCAATGATCTGTCTTCCCCTTTCTGGTTCTGACTCAGAGTCAGAACCCACATCTGATTCAGAGGCTTTCACTTCGGCCACCACCCACTTCTTTGAGCAGCAGTCAACAGTTTTATGCCAAGGGCTCTTATGGAAGTTGCACCACTTCCCGGTGTGTTTATTTGTCTTTATTATGTCCTTCTTTTCTTGCGGATTAGACTGGTTGTCCTGATACTATCCATATTTTCTCTGTCCTTTGTTTTTTTGGTTAGGGCCGCCCTTTCCTGGCTTTTGTTGTGAGGGGTTCACAGGCCCAAACTATCGTGTCTTTTGTTTGAGCTTCTACTCGATTTTGACGACATATCGATAGGCCGCACCCAAGGATGAGATGTCCAGAAATTACATTTTGGTTTGGATGTATCTATGCAGAGCACCATGATACTTGAGCACCATATGTCGCTCTGAATCTTTGATACCCATCTTAGTGCGCAGGGTATGGAAGATATTTATGAAATCTGGCACTGCTTGGTCTCTTTCTTGTCGCAGTGTGGTCCATTTGGTATACAAGTCATCATAACTTTTGACAGGGTAGTATTGTTCCTTAATAGCATCCCTAAAGGATTCCCAGGTGGCCATGACTGTAAATAATGAGGGTTCCTCTATTTCCTTTTGTTCACAGAAAGTTTCCCACCAATATTTGACATGGGGAATGACTTTGAGGAGCGCATAAGTAATATTTTCTCTATTCGAAAAGTTATGGATAGAAAAATACCCTTCTAGTAGATTCAACCACTTGTCTACAACATCTACATCTATCTTACCTTAAAATATAGGAATATCAAAGTTTATTTGTACCTTGAAGGGGGCGGTGCCTCCGCTCGAAGAAGATGCATCGCATGTTGGTAGTCGCCGAAGGATTTGCGCGAAACTATCCATCATATCGTTCCTTTGTTGCATGAGGAATTCCTCAAGCAACATTTTGAAAGGATATCCTGTCCCGTATTATTTATTTTCTCCTGCCATAAGAGTTTGCTTATGCATGCGAGAGCTTTTGTCCTCAAGAGAAACAAGATCGAGACCCAATTCTTTGTACTCCAACCTCGTTGGGGACATGCATTAAGATGACAAGGAGTAGACTGCTCTAATACCACTGATCTGGATTTTATGAGAAGAATGAAATGACTTAAGATTAATAACATGTTCTTAACACAAAATAATAGAGATACAGTAAAATTGGTTTTCTATTCAATAAGGAAATAAGTAGAAACTGTAAAATGGAGCGGAAAACAAGCTTGCTGGAATGGTGGCGGCTTATCTCTGAGAAGAGATGTGACGGTTGCACTCATTCACAAGAAGATGATTACAATGAGGCTATGAAGGAATTTTTACAATAAATAGGAATGTTAAAAACCCTAGACATCCAAAAACCTAACCCTAGGAGATGAAGCGCCAAAAGTCATGTGGGGCCCGTTTGGGTAAGTTAGTACATCAACTTCTCGGGGTCGTAACTTTTGCATATGATCTCCGTTTTAGGTGCATGATAGCTCGTTGGAAAGGTATCGTCGAGTAAATTAATTTTGGGGGCAACATCAAAGGAATTTACATGTTTCTCCCTGTTTTCCCAAAAAACGTCGTTTAGGGCCTTAAAACGGCTTCGGAAGTTTCAGGACTCGAAAAACTGCTAAAAATAGTAAATTACCAAAATTGCCAGAAAACTGTTTTGAGCCAGTTGAAAAAGGTGGGTGGCCATCAATATCCACCTGTATCACTAGATCATAGATTTTTCATCATGGTCACATTAGAACCTCACTTGATCATACATGCACTAAGTTTGGTGTTCATACGAGACTTTGGTTGTTGGTGCATAAACTACTTGATTGTTGGAAACAAACAAGCAAAATTGTGTTTGGACTTAATATAATCTTCCTTTAAGTTAAATGTTAAGCTCAGAGGTAAATATTATGCTAAAATGGATTTAGGACTTCCATTCAACCTCATCCATTTATTGTAATATATCAAACAAGTGAATATATCCCAACAAAAATAAACTCTAAATAAATGACTTAATTCTCCATCAAACCCACTGGTGAACCACAACCTCATAAACAAAAAATAATAAATTTTGTAAACTTTGATTTAACAAATTTTAGTCTTTGAAAAAAATTGTAGAGTAGATGTTTAGAAAAACACACTATCAACTTTGTATCCTTTGCAAGTAATATGGAAAAAGTGTTTAAAATAACGCAAAAACCATTTTTCAATTTGGAAGGCGACAAAAACCATTTGTCAAATGGGAAGGTGAAGGAGGGTATTTTAAAGTTACAATTATTGTGATAAAAAAATTTATCAGAAGAGACAAATTTTTTGTATTTTATATGAATCTTTATTTTTTAATGAACCTTTATGTGATCCTTTACGGGTATGAAGCTTCATTTCGATGAAAGAAGATGCTCTCATGCATTGGGTGGCGATAGAATGTGATGTACATGAAATAACAAAATATATTTTTATATATTTTTTGGTTGCATTGTGTGTGTGTGTGTGTGTGTGTGTGTGTGTGTGTACATGGGGTTTTATTTTAGATAGAAGTGGTTCACCTACTTTTTTATTATCTCTTAGATAAAAGTTTCTTTTATTTTTTTATTTTGAATGGTCTTTGTTATATTTCCTCCATTTTTCAATATAAGGTTTGGAGTTTTGCTTATGTTGAGGTCATTTCCCGCTTCCGAAATTTCCCTCCCCTTTTCTATTTTCCTTAATTATTTTATCCCTTTCTTTTCCCTCTTCTATACTTACCCATTTTTCCCTTTTCTTTTTTCCTTTCTACTATCCCTTTCTAGTTATATACTTAGTCGCAACTTTTCAGACGGCGGGTTCCTAGGTTGGCGGACTTACGAATCCTCACCTCCATCTATAACCTCATTTCACGAGTCTGATCGACCGCTGTGTTGTTCCATACTTAGCCGATTTTACAATCACGGGTTCCTGGGTTGGTGGGATCGAACTCTAAGGCTCCTATGTTCTGTGATATACATATTTCACCAAAACATTCCGCGGTCTACATTTTGATCCACGGAATCCCCGAAATTCCAAGTCTCATTCCGCCTACGATGATTCCATTCGACCACTGTGCCATTCTATACTTATCCAATTTCACACCTTCTACCATCACAAACTCACGGGTTCGCGGGTTCACAAAAGTCTCAAATCATATTTCACTCTCGTCTATCCTCTCCACCCTCACACCCTTCCCAATGCACATTTACTATGTTTTTAATTCTAACAACTCACCATACATGCTCGAAAGGATTGTCATTAATAAGAGAAAGGCTCGAGGAGATTTCCTATTAAAATGAATTAAACTAGGATTTACGGAGGATTATATTATCCCCCTCTAACGTTCATTTTAAACATTATCTGTAGTAAAGGAACGTTCATGTCAACTTATGGCAGCAACTCGAAAAAAAATATGTGGAGATACATTGAATATTTTTGGGCGCGAGGACCAGAGTTTGCAGTGGTCCAGAGCGTATTCCTATTACTCATCCCCTTCTGCCCAGAAGGAAGTAATCTGCACATCTGGAATTGTGTGTGCAGGTTGTGTCTCAGAAGTCTTTGATTGTAAGGAGTTGGTCACCTGGTGCGCCGAGAGATATATTCCAATCTAGCAGACTATTCAGTTGCAGGACCATTCCTCTGTCTCTCTATCGCCTCAGGTATTTCGTAAGATGTTGATACTTCCTGAACCAATGCTTACCTTCAAGGGAGAAGATTGCAGGGAGTTATTAAAGAAGCATGGCAATGGATTGGACCTCTTGCCTTAATTCCTAGAGAACCCAGTGGTCATCCCCGAGGACATCATGAGATTGTAGGTTGGCTCATTTAAAAATCCTTTCCGGGAAATTGCATGGATTTTCACGAGGATAACAGGACAAGAAACTACAACCGGCATCTCCCATATGATTCTTTACATTCTATATTTTATGGTCAAATAACAAGCCATCTTCGATTGGGGTAAGTTGATTTCCATTGAAATCTCTTCCCAATTATCGCAATACAAGAAGGAGAAGAAATTCTTTATGTCATCCTATTTGGTTTTCATGATAGTGCATTGTTGTAAGTTCCCGATATTGTCTGTGTGTAAGAAGGTAAACTGTGAATTCAACCCAGTAACCTTCTAGTATCAAACATTATGGAGGCACAAGGCCTCCCAACATTTTTATGAAGTTTTTAATGATTTTGTCTCAGTTTTTAAAGGCTTTTTGTTTGGAAAGGACAATCCTTGGATGTCTGGCTAGGAGAGTAAGCTCATGGATAGGAAGGGGACACTGGAACAAATGGAGAATTATAACATTATAAGGATTTTGGGTTCCAAGGAAAATCCTTCCTTCCTTCCATGCCACATATCTGACAAAATGTTTGTTGTTGAAATAACAAGGCATTACAACTATTGTTTTCTTTTTTTCCATGAAAAGAGAAAAAATCAATTCATACCTCTTCCTTGGAAAGTTGGGGACTTCATATTTAGAAATATGAACAAGATTGATGAATTCACAGGCCACTTCCACATCCTGAGTCTAAAATATGCTGAAAGAGTAAAAGGGTTTGACCCTAGCGGAATTTTTGTAGAACATCTATTGGATGTTGGTTTCAACAATTATTTCATTAATGTTATTCTAAATGAAGATAGAGATAATGTCTCAGGCACTCTCGCTCATGAAATTGGTGACTTGGAAACGATACTTAGCAACAATGAGTCATACAAGGAGAGAGGAAAAGGTTCGGGTGAGAAGAGTGCCCAATCCCCAATTGTCACTCCAAAGAGTACAACATATCGGAGCAGTGCTCCAACACCCCACCAAATTAAGAAATTTACCCAGGGTTCTTCAGGCGGAGGAGGTGATAAGAACCCTCCTTCAGGAAAAATTGAAAGTTCCCATAATCTTACCTTGAGGAAGAAAATAAAAAACATTGTCCAAGAAGAGGAGGGACCTTGAGGTGAAAGCGAAATCCACGACCTCTCCCTCGAGGATATGGAACTCGAAATTGACATCGAAAAAGTGTTCCCCAACGTTGACAAGCTAGAGAACACTGCTCACCAGAATCCTCAGATGGAAATAATTGAGAGCAAGACCTTCGATGAAGAAGACTCTTTTGTATTTCAGAGTGTTGTTTTTTACAGCGATTCCAAATATTTGATTATTGAGAAAAGAGATGTAAATAATAAAAAGGGGAAAACTCGTTCAAAGATTAACCTATGGAACATGCGACCTTCCCAAATTTCCCAAATTCACCAAGCAACTGGAGATGCTCTAGATAATTCTATTAGAGGCCTTGAAGCAGAGAATGCCAGGTTAAAGGAAAGAATCAAAGAATTGGAGGAAACTTCAATGCCTCTTCCAGTACTTGCTAGTCCTTTAGCAATGATTGGGCCTACCACACTTGCAACAAAATTAAAAGGATTGACAAGTCTTCTCACATCAGTCAGGGGCTATGTGGATAAGAATATCAAGAAAAGAATGGAATTAATTATAGAGGGTTGGGAGATGTGAAAGAGCATGGTCTATTTTGGAACAAGAGCACATGCCTTTCATGAATCTTTACAGGAAGATTTGAAAAATGAAGAAGGTTTCTACCTCGACGCGGTTGTACCCTTTGGTTTTAAAGTTACCAATATGACATATTTGAGAATAAGAGAGGAGGATCTCCCTTCTCCGAACCGGATAAAAAAAATAAATGCATGCTGGAAGGAAAAGGTTAAGAACTTGAATATTATTGTCCAAGAATGCAGTCAGGCCATAACCAGAAGAGAAGAATTATGCAAAAGGCTAACTGATATATACCCAGATGGGAGCACCAATGAGGTCCAAGACCCCAAATTGATTATCAACTCATTGTTCTTAACCAAGAAAGCCTTTGACGAACAAGTTGAGATCTTTAAAGGGTTATCATTTCAAAAATTCTATGGCATTCTTGGGTATAGTGAAGATGACACGAAAAACTGGTTAGTCGACTATTCGATAAAAAATCAAGATATTGAAGAATCTTTGCAGAATATTTATATTGATCTAATGGACTTGGAAGGCAATCTATTCAATATAAAAATATAGCATGAAATCAACATGGCGCTAATGAGGAGCTACATCGAGGAGTGTTTTAAAAAGGCTGTTGACAAACTTATCGATGAAGGGAAAAGGATGGTTAAGATGGTTCCTGTAACCGCCGATGAAAGACATAAAAGGACATCAACGAGAAAGTGACAAACATGAAATACCATCATAGTAAGTTCATATTAATCACATCTTTCTGTCTTTATCAAGCTCTTCATCCATTTACTCCACCTCTTTAAATAGAAAGGTTTAACCGAAGACTGATAATTTCTTTTTTCTTCTTGCCAGGTCTTGTTGTCTTCCGCCACCCACTTTCTTCTTTCTACAAAATTCATTCCTATACATATTTTCTTTATTTTCTGTGGGAGTGCCAATCCCAGTCATTATGACAAGCGCATTTAAATTTCAGATAATATGTATTGAAATATATATTTTTTAGAAACTCCAAGAGATTTATTTTGGGAACAATATCGACTGTACTTTGTAACCTAGTTTTTATGAATATAAAGTATTTGAGGTTGATCTATCATTATATTCATTTGAGCTCCCCATGGATCACTATGTCAAAGTTCTCTTATGCATGCAGATCATTTTCTTTTACTTTTTATGTGATCCAAAATCTTTAGCCCTACTATGATGCATGTGAGGAAATTTTGTTTATTTGCTTTAAATGTATGAATGCATGTGCTTCATGGTCCATTCTTAGGAACTTTCTTCAAAAAAGAAAATAAAAAAAATTTATTTTTTTCTCTTTTACATATTTTTACTTTCCTTCGACGAACTTCTATAAAAGTCCCACATTTTAAAAAATCTCAAATAGATGAGTACCACCTCTATAAAAACACAGGGGGATTTGTATCCTCCTGAGGTTTCCGTTTCGGTCCTAACGAATTCAAGCGTCAACATTTTTTGCAACCATACTGGGGACATGAACTGGAAATTTGGAACCTATCCCAACGTTTTGAAAGAATATATGACTTTACCCCAGGGTAATCAACCCCATTTAGAAATTGGATTGAATAATCAACGAATCATTTTACACTAGTTGTGTAATTTGGTAATATCAACAACCCAGACCCGAGAAGAGTTAGAAGGGTCCTGGCAGATCTTATAATAAGAAGAAGAAAGATAAATCCTCCGAAGACAGAGGAGAGAAGAATGATAAGATCGAAGAAACCAAAGATTGGCTAGAGCGGCACGAGAACAAGGTCAATATTGAAGTTGGACGAGTACAAGGGACCCATTACCAGAAGTAAAAGTAATCAACTCTATGTCCTTAGAAGCGAAAAGTTTGATCCTGAAGTCTCCTTAGAAATGGCAGCGAGAGACAAACAACCCCAAAACGAGCATCATTAGGAGAGACAAGGAGGTGAAAGAGATGTCGCAAGAAACCAAGGAATCCAAGGGTTTGGAAATAGAAGGAGAGTAAGAGATTCCCCTCTTAATCTCATAGGTGAACAACATGAGCTCCTTGTTCTCCCTAAGGGCACCTTAAAGGAATTTTCTGGATATGGGACAATCAATGCAAAGAGGCATTTGCACTTATTTCTTGACGTTTGTGACTTTCACCAAGTTGAATATGATGATGTCATGGTGAGGTTGTTTCTGAAAAATTTATCAGAAAGAGCTTATGAATGGTATACGACATTTCCCAGTATATCCATTCACTCGTTTAACGACCTCGAAGCTATGTTCCTAAATATGTTTGTCCCTCCAATTTCCTACAATACCCTCCTCACAGAATTCACACATATTGGGTTGAGGAAAAATGAAAGGATATGAGATTTTAATCTCAAGTTCAATAAGACCTTGAGTAGAATCATAGAATAAAAAAGACCAAATGACCTGGTCATTCTTAGTTTTTATAAGAATGCAATGCCCCCGAATGTAAAATATGTCATCAAAACATCCCAAATGGATACTTTTGAGGAAGCAATGACTAAGGCCACTGAGATGGAACAAATTATGATTGAAACGAGTTCCAACCCATACATTATACTAGGAAGAGTACAAAGGTAGATGGGAGGATTGAATATTGATAATCAAGGAGCTTCCATCATGAGAAACAATGAAGAATTCAAACCTTGGGTGGCTCAGAATCAAACAACAGGAGGAGGATTTTTTAAAGGAACCATACCTGACGTAAAAGTTGATCCTGTGGCGGCGTAGGAAACAAAGAAAAGAATTGAAATTGCACAAATGAATATAACCATCAAACATATGAAAAATTAAATAACCAGACTAAGAAGGGGAGATAATTACATGCCAAACCCAAGAATGTTGATTATCAAACAAAGGAGGAA
>ML804883.1:273647-286556 GCA_009831015.1 Picea engelmannii | reverse complement strand
CCCCCCCCCCCCCCCGAAAACAGAGTCAAGTTCGAGAATACTGACGAACCACAGAGACCAAGGGTTCCCAGACATCCTACTCCAAACACAACTGCTCTGGATGATGTTTATGATGAGAAATTGATCGAGAAAGAAGTTTATTACTTACCTGATGAAATCTCCAAGCCAGTGTATATGGATGGATGTGAGACGTCCATGTATATATTTGGAGAGGGCGACAATGATCCTAAATCACAAGAAAACATCGCCCAGACAAGAGGGTTTGTAAATAGCCCAAAGAATAAAGGTGACTCTGACAAAGAAAAACAAAAAGAAAATGAAAATGAAAAACAAAATGAAAAAGTGAAGAATGAGAAAGTGACAGATGGAACCAAAAGGTCACACATGGCGTCAAGCTCCACTCAAATGACATATATTTTCGTGGAGGACTTAAGTAAGTTGAGGATAAATCTGCCTTTTATGGAAGTGGTAAATATTCATCAGCAAAGGTAGAACATCTTGAAGTTGTTGGATGATCCATTAGAAAGAACTGAAGATATCTTTACCACTCCAAAACAAAGCCAGATCTCGTCGACTGTTAAGCTGAGAGGTGAAATTCCGCCCTTCTACATTTCAATTGAAAACCATGATGTTGCATTACACAACTGTTTAGTTGATACCGGTGCGAAAAATAATATAATGCCACTTGCGGTCATGGAAGCATTGGGCATGAGTTGCACTAAGTATTATCAAACTGGCGAGAGCACATATGCAATCGATTCTAGAAAAGTGATGGTGTACAAAGAAATCAATGATTTTTATGCTTGGATTATAGTAGCCCCCCATATCATCACATTTTTTAATATTATTGTGGTAGACCTACCTCCAACATATGGGGTTGTGCTGGGAAGAGAATGGACCTCCATGATCGGTGGATATATAATGAAGGATGATGATTGTATGATGCTACCATGAAAGGAGGGAGCAATGATTAAAGTACCTCGTGAACCCATAAAACCCTTCTCCTTCAAGAAGAAGGATAATGAATTAATGGAATATTACATAGATATCAGGATTGGAAGCTATATTATTTTGGACATGGAGCACAACGAAAGCCTAGAACGGGTTCAAGACTTGGAAGGCCCAAAATGTTTGTTTGAAGGATACTAGAGAATGCCATTCGATGGAGCATGTTCTAAATCTGGGAAATGAGTTGTAATTGTTCTCATAAGCCTAGATAAGATGACGCATCCCCATGATGTGAGACAAGAGTTTCCATGCACGAATAATGAGGAATAATACGAAGCTTTGATCCAGGGGATAATCCTTGCACAAGGAATGAAAATAGAACGTCTCATTGTGACTGGAGATTCAGAGTTGGTCATCAATCAAGATACCCAAAAGTAAAAAATAAAAAAGGAAAGACTTAAGTTGTATTTCAAAAGAGTTAATGAACAGATGGAATATTTCATCTCTTTAAAAAGTGTTTTCATTTCAAGGGACAAGAATCACAAGGCTGATTCACTAGCCTTGGTAGCCTCATTATCAAATCAAGACGATATCCCAAGAAAAACATATTTCCAGGTAGAAAGATATTTTCGGCCATCTGTGCCGGATAATATTGAGTACCTACAAGTATTTGAGAATAACGAACAATTGGAATTTTTTTTGCTAAACGATGATGATGATGAAGACGGTGTCTCGATTATCGTCCTGAAAGACTGTATAGAAGATAAATATTTTTTTACAAAAGATGATCATGTTAAGAATCTTCTTGAAGAAGTTCCAGTCCGAACGGTGCAAGAAACAAGAAAAATCAATATTGGAATGAACCAGTCCCCGAAATATGTCAACTTGGGAGTTGGTTGCACCCCCGAAGAGGTTGATCAATATGTTTCCTTATTCAAAGGATGTATTGATTTGTTCACTTGAACCTATGATTATTTGAAGGCATGTGATAAAATTATATTCCATAATATCATTCCTTTGAGGGAAGAATCTAAACCAGTGAAACAAAAAATAAGAATGATGAATCCCAAGCTGAAACCTCTGGTAAAAATCAAGTTGGAGAAGTTAAAGAAGGAAGGGATAATTTATCCCATCAGACATTCATACTGGCTTTCAAATCCAATGATTGTCAGGAGGAAGACCATGGAAATCTGAATGTGCATTGACTTCATAGATCTTAACAAAGCAAGCATAAAAGACAATTTTTCATTGCCCAACATGGAGTTTTTTCTACAACAAGTTACTGGATCGGCATGCATGTCTATGTTGGATGGTTTCTTTGAATATAATCAGGTTTTAGTAGCTGAGGAAGATAAACAAAAGACAACATTTATCACACCATGGGAGACAGATGCATATGCTAGAATGCCCTTCGGTTTGAAGAATGTTGGAGCCACATTCCAAAGGGACATGGATCATGCATTCAACAGATTTATAGGAAAGATTATGGAAGACTAACAAGATGACTTGACAGTGCATTCAAACAAATGGGAGGATCACATCCATAATTTAAGAAACGTTTTTGAAAGATGTAGATTATACGACGTTTCTTTGAACCCAAAGAAATATTTGTTCACTGTGACTCAAGGCAAGTTGTTGGGCCATATTGTATGCAAGGAAGGGATTTACATAGATCTAGAAAGAGTTAAATAAATTAATGATCTCAACCCCCGGACATCTAAGAAGGGAGTCCAATCATTCTTTGGGAAAATCAATTTTGTTTGAAGATTTGTCCCCGATTACACAAGCATTGTAAAGCCTATCAATTTGTTGTTGAAAAAGGAGCAGAGATTCAAGTGGACAAGAGATACTCAGGAAGTGTTCAACAATATCAAAGGGGCAATCACCACTGCTGCTTTCCTCATTAGTCCAGACTTTCAAAGATATTTTATTATCTACTCATTTTCTGCAGAGGTAGTCGTTACTTCCATCCTCACTCAGAAAAATAGCAAAGGAGAAGAAATCTCGATAAGTTTTAAGAGAAAAACCCTACATGACTACGAGTTGAGGTATTCAGAACTCAAGAAGCAATATTTGTCTCTTGTAAAACTTGTAGCACACTTTCGGACGTATATATCAAACTCCCATGTGATGGCTTATGTTCCCTCGTCACCAGTCAAAATGCTTCTAAATCAACAGTTGAGAGAAGGGAAATGGGATAACTGGTTAGAAAAAATTCAAGAATATGATATCAAGATTAAACCTTTGAAAGCAATCGAAGGAAATTTTTTATGCAAGCTCATTGCGAATAGGGACTCGGTCGATGGGATGATTTCAATCTTAGTTGAAGAACCATTAGTTGATTCAGAATGGTACGGAGATATCATATTCTACTTAAGGTCTTGGAAATTCCCTGTCACAATGAATCCCAAGGAGAGAAGGACACTCAAGATGAAGGTGAACCAATACGTGTTGATTGCTGACATACTTTTAGAAGGAATTTTGATGGTATATTGTTGATATGCGTCGATGAAAATCAAGCCCAAGGATAGATCAAAGAATTCCATGAGGGAATATGTGGTGGACACTTTTCACCTACTGCAACCGCCCACAAAATAATCAGAGTGGGATTTTACTGGTTGTCAACCTTCAGAGATTCGTATGTCGTAATAAGGAGGCATCTGTCATGTCAGCAGTTTTCAGGAAAAATGAAGAAAGTTGAGATGCCTTTGCAACCAATTGTGGTAGAACAACCATTTTCCCAGTGGACACTTGATGTTGTTAGGCCGATTAATCTGAAATCTAGCAAGGGTCATATATACATTCTGATAGCTACTGATTATTTCACAAAATGGATAGAAGTGGTGGCGCTAAAGAAGGTTGATGACGAAGAATTGATTAGATTCCTCAAGGACAACATTATGTCGAGATTTGGGGTACAATATGGTATCATCATGGATCAATCATCTAATTATTATCCACAAGGAAATGGCCTTGTTGAGTCCACAAAAAAAAACACTTGTGCAGATACTGAAGAAAGGCATTGATAGCAACCAAAGGAATTGGCATCTGAGGCTGACAGAAGCATTATGGGAAAGCAGGAAAACCCTGAAGGATAGCACTGAGATGTCTCCATATCTATTGGTTTATGGGAAAGAGGAAAAAATGTCGATTATCCTTGAGCTTAACGCATTGATCTCTATGGTTAATACTTAGGATACAAAAGACACTTCACCTATCCAGAAAAGAATCAATCAGTTGTTGAAGTTGGAAAAGGAATGAATCAAAGACTTGAATCGAACTTCTCAGAGGCAGCAGAGCATCAAGAGATATTATGATCAAAGAAAAACTATGAAGAGCTTTCAGAAGGGAGAACTGGTACTGCTTTGGAACAAATCCAAGGAGAATCCATCCATGCATACAAATTTTGAATCACTCTCAATCAGACCTTACGTCATCGAAAAGATATTGGGATTTAACTCATATATGATCCAAGACATGAAAGGAAAAAGGTTAATGTTACCTGTCAACAGGAAACGTTTGAAAGGTTTCTTCTCCTAGCACTTTTTCATTCTCATTGTACATAATTTTATTTTGTTCAGTTTGTATATTCTTAATCTAACTCCATAGCCCAATGGGAAGAAGCACATGGTCACGAGAGATTTTGGATTCTTGACAACCCACAAGGGGTTATCATCCCATAATTGGAGCCTATTGTTGAGGTCATTTCCTTCTTCCGAAATTTCCCTCCCCTTTTTTATTTTCCCTAATTCTTTAACCCTTTCGTTTCCCTCTTCTATACTTACCCATTTTTCCATTTTCTTTTTTCCCTTCTACTATCCCTTTCTATTTCTATACTTAGTCACAATTTTTTAGACGGTAGGTTCCCAGGTTGGCGGACTTACGAATCCTCACCTCCATCTATAACCTCACATCACAAGTCCAACCAATCGTCGTGTTGTTCCATACTTAGTTGATTTTGCAATAATGGGTTCCCGGGTTGGCGGGATCGAACTCTCAAGATCCCATGTTCCGTGATATACATATTGCACCAAAAAGTTCCACAATCTGCATTTTGATCCCCGGACTCCTCGAACTTCCAAGTCTCATTCTGCCTACGATGAGTTCGTCTGACCACTGCGCCATTCTATACTTAGCCAATTTCACACCTTCTATCGTCGTTGACTCCCGGATTTCTGAGTTCACCAAAGTATCAAATCATATTTCTCTCTCGTCCGTCCCCTCCACCCTCATGCCCTTCCCAATGCACATTTACTATGATTTTAATCCTAACAACTCACCATACATGTTCGAAAGGATTATCATTAATAAGTGAAAGGATCGAGGATATTTCCTATTAAAATGCATCAAACCAAGATTTATGGAGGATTATATTATCCCCCTCTCACATTCATTTTAAACATTATATTGATCAAAGGAACGTTCTCGTCAACTTATGGCAGCAACTCAACAATAGTTATGTGGAGATACATTGAATATTTCCAGGCATGAGGACCAGATTTTTCAGTGGTCCAGAGAATATCTCTACTACTCATTCCCTTGTTCTCGGAAGGAAGTAATCTAGACGTCTGTAATTGCACGTGCAGGTTGTGTCCCGAAATTCTTTGACTATAAGTAATTTGTCACCTAGTGTGCCGAGATATATATTCCAAGCCAATGGACTATTCAGTTGCGGGACCATTCCCATGTCTCTCTATCACCTTAGGTATTCCATAAGATGTTGATACTTTCTGAGCTAACGCTTACCTTGAAGGGTGAATATTATAGAGAGTTCTTAAAGAAGCATGACAATGGATTGGACCTCTTGCCTGAATTCCTAGAGAACCCAGCGGTCCTCCCTGAGGACATCATGAGATTGTAGGTTGGCTCATTTAAAAATACTTTCCGATAAATTACATGGATTTTCACAAGGATAACAGGACAAGAAACTATTGTCAGCATGTCTCGGATGATTCTTTGCATTCTATATTTTATGGTCAAAGAACAAGCCATCTTCGATTGGGGTAAGTTGATTTCCATTGAAATATCTTCCCAATTGACGCAATACAAGAAGGAGGAGAAATTATTTATGTCATCCTATTTGGTTTTCATGATAGCACATTGCTATCAGTTCCCGAGATTTTCTGTGTGTAAGAAGGTAAATTGTGAATTCGACCCAGTAACCTTCTGGTATCAAACATTATGGAGGCACAAGGCCTCCCAACATTTTTATGAAGTTTTTAATGATTTTGTCTCATTTTTTAAAGGCTTGTTGTTTGGAAAGGACACTCCTTGGATGTCTGACCAGGCGAGTAAGTTCATGGATAGGAAGGGGACACTAGAACAAATGGAGAATTATAACATTATAAGGATTTTTGGTTCCAAGGAAAATCCTTCCTTCCTTCCATGCCACATATCTGACAAAATGTTTGTTGTTGAAATAGCAAGGTAGTACAACTACTAGTTGCATTTTTTCCATGAAAAGAGAAAAAAGCAGTACATACCTCTACCTTGGAAAGTTGGGGACTTCATATTCAGAAATATGAATAGTATTGATGAATTCACAGGCCACTTCCACAGCCTGAATCTAAAATATGTTGAAAGAGTAAAAGGGTTCGACCCTAGAAATTTTTTTGTAGAACATCTATTGGCTATTAGTTTTAGAAATTATTTCATTAATGTTATTCTGAATGAAGATGGAGATAATGTCTCAGACACTCCCACTTGTGACACTGTGACCTAGAAACGATACTCAACAGCAATGAGTTGTACAAGTAGAGAGGAAAAGGTTCAGGTGAGAAGAGTTCCCAATCCCCAACTATCACTCCAAAGAGTACAACATCTCGGAGAAGTGCTCCAACGGCCCAAAAAATTAAGAAAGTAACCCACAGTGCTTTAGGTAGAGGAGGAGATAAGAACTCTCCTTCAAGAAAATTGAAAGTTCCCACAAGCTTCCCTTGAGGAAGAAAAGAAAAAACATTGTGCAAGAAGAGGAGGGACCTCGAGGTGAAAGAGACATCCACAACCTCTCCCTCGAGGATATGGAACTTGAAATTGGCATCGAAAAAGTGTTCCCCAACGTTGACCAGCTAGAGAACACTACTCACCAGAATCCTCAGATGGAAATAATTGAGAGCGAGACCTTCGATGAAGAAGAGTCTTTTGTATTGCAGAGAATTGTTTTTGACAGCGAGTCCAAAAATTTGATTATTGAGAAAAGAGATGCAAAGAATAAAAATGGGAAATCTCATTCATGGATTAACCTACGGAACATGTGGCCTTCCCAAATTTCCCAAATTCACCGAGATATTGGAGATTCTCTAGATAATTCTATTGGAGGCCTTGAAGCAGAGAATGCCAGGTTAAAGGAAAGAATCAAAGAATTGGAGGAAACTTCAATGCCTCTTCCAGTACTTGCTAGTCCTTTAGCAATGATCATGCCTACCACACCTGCAACAAAATTAAAAGTATCAGCAAGTCTTGTCACATCAACCAGGGGCTATGTCGAGAAGAATATCAAGAAAATAATGGAATTAATTATAGAGGCTTGGGAGATGTCAAAGAGAATGGTCTCTTTTGGAATGAGAGCACATGCCTTTCATGAATATTTACAGACAGATTTGAAAAACGAAAAAGGTTTCTACCTCAATGTGGTTGTACCCTTTGGTTTTAAAGTTACCAATATGACAGAGTTGAAAAGAAGGAGGAGGATATCCCTTCTCTGAACTGGATAAAACAACTAAACGCATGATGGAAGGAAAAGGTTAAGAACCTGAATATTATTGTCTAAGCATGCAGCCAGGCCATAACTAGAAGAGAATAATTATTCAAAAGGTTGACTGAGATAGACCTAGTTGGGAGCACCAATGAGGTCCAAGACCCCAAATTGATTCTCAACTCATTGTTCTTAACCAAGAAAGCCTTTGATGAACAAGTTGAGATCTTTAATGGGTTATCATTTGAAAATTTATATGGCATTCTTGAGTATAGTGAAGATGACGTGGAAAAGTGGCCAGTCGACTATTCAATAAAAAATCAAGATATTGAAGAAGCTTTGAGGAATATTTATATTGATCTAAGGGACTTGGAAGGAAAGCTCTTCAATATAAAAATATGGCATGAAATCAACGTGGCTCCAATGAAGAGCTACATTGAGGAGTGGTTTAAAAAGGTTGTTGACAAACTTACCGATGAAGGGAAAAGGATGGTTGAGACGGTTCCTGTAACCGCAGATGAAATCCATAAAAGGACATCAGTGAGAAAGCGACAAGCATGAGATACCATCATATTAAGTTCATACTGATCACATCTTTATGTCTTTATCAAGATCTTCATCCAGTTACTCCACCTCTTTAAATAGAAAGGTTTAACCGAAAACTGATCATTTCCTTTTTCTTCTTACCAGGTCTTGCTATCTTCCGCCACCCACTTTCTTCTTTCTACAAACTTCATTCTTATACCTATTTTATTTATGGTCTGTCGGAGCCCCAATCCTAGACATTATGACAAACACATTTAAATTTCAGAGAATATGTATTGAACTATGTAATTTTTAGAAATTCTAAGAGAGTTATTTTGGGAACAATCTCGACTGTACTTTGTAACCTAGATTTTCTGAATATAAAGTATTTGAGGTTGATTTATCGTTATCTTCATTTGAGCTACCCATGTATCACTATGTCAGAGTTCTCTTATGCATGCAGATCATTTTCTTTTACTTTTTATGTGATCAGAAATCTTTATCCCTACTATGATGGATGTGAGGAAATTTTGTTTATTTTCTTTAAATGTATAAATGTATGTGCTTCCTGGTCCATTCTTAGGAACTTTCTTTAAAAAAGAAAATAAAGACATTTTCCATTTGTCTCTTTTACATATTTTTACTTTCCTTCGACGGACTTCTATAAAAGTCCCACATTTTAAAAAATATCGAACAAAGGAGTACCACCTCTATACAAATGCAGGGGGGTTTGTATCCTCGTGAGGTTGTCATTTCATTCCTAACGGATTCAAGTGTCAACAACTGCCTACTAAGTCTAATTATTTATCTAAAAATTGTATTTATAATAAAGAATTTTAGGAATGCATATTTAAATTTATTAATGTGATGCAAGGATTTTTTTTTTTAAATTTGTGTTTGACAATTCAATTATTGTGATGAACGGTCTTAAAGCAAAGATACCTCAATAGTAGCTCTTAATTTTACTATTCATTTTGACATATAGTTTTATTTTTACATGTCATTAATAATTATTATGGTATTACCCAATTTCATATATATATCTATTGTTATTGATTACTCAAATAAGTGAGTATTTTCTATTTTTATTTATGTTTCTATTTATGACATTTCTATAGTTGATATTCTTTCTATTATGGAAATTTAGATATTTTATAAAGAAAATATATTAATAAATATAAAGTACTAGGAGTGGCTAGGAAGGGATTTCCCTTTTTTTTAACTTTCTTTTTGTATTATACAAAAATTGGAACTTTTTAATTTTTAAACTCTTATAAATTCCAAATTTTACAGCTTACAATTTCATGATTCATTTCATAGAGCTACTGAACTCTTTCACAAATTTGTTGCTCATCCATGGACTGTTAAGAGATGGGTTTTAGAATAGTTTTGCAAGAAAATATTTTCTTGATGCACCATCTTGAAGTAAAATAAACATATCATTATTTCCACCTCATGATCTGAAGGTTGAAGGCAACCCAATGAAATTTTTGAATGTTTCCTATCTTGTGGCACACTAATATGACCCCAAGGGGTTGGTCTAATAGAGGGCCTATATACATTTACCCTCATATATGCCCCCCTTGAAGTCATATCACACACCTTCCATTAATTGAAGGTGGGAAATTATATATTGTTGGTTGTTAGAAATTAATACTCTCAAAAAAACTTCCACAACATGAATATTAATTTTGGTGACCTTGTCAACCTTGATCACATTTTTTTTTATCCCACCTATGTCATTCTTTTAAATCCTGTCCATGAGATTTGGTTTCATTTTATAAAATTTTAGTCATTAATCGTATAAATTCATATTTCTTCTCTTCAAGACATCATGCATGTTATCAAATTGATTTGTTTTAGCCACTTCATGAGATTTTTGGATTTCGAGAATAAAAATTATCTTTTTTGTTCATTAACATTCAAATCTATGAAATGGATCGGATGTAAATGTCCACCCTCATAATAGATATCTAATCATTAATATTTGGGAATCACAAGCACTGCTTTCACTCATGTTCAGTTTCTCTATTTTCTCTTCTTCACATAAAGAAAATAAAACAATTTTTTATGTAGTTATTATTTCAAAAAGAATTGCAAGTATCGTTGTGACATGCAACATTAAAAATTAATTATCAAATAAAGGCAAATATTTAAACAAGAATGTCGTTATGTAAATATTTCTTGATGTGCAAGGTAGGACATCAAATTTAAACCTTGGGTCCATCTTGAGAGCCTCAAAATTTTGTAGTCCTTGCTTTTGTTTGGATGAAAAGTTGGAAAACAATCATTGTGTTGTGACAATTAACAAGCACTCCAATCTTGTGGGAATTTGTCCAAACACAATTAATTCTACTAGCATACCCCTTTAATGAGGGAATGAGAATGTTGAAGTTATTTGGCGAAGGAAAAGAAAGAAGACGAAAGAAGAAACTTGTGCTATCTTTACTGCAAAGTCATGATTGAAGCAAGATCCCATCATAAAGTAAAATATTGTGCTAGAGATATGAATGTGTTTTGAGAAGAAGACATGTAGCAGAGAAACACAAAATAAGTTGATCACATTGTTGACTACATTATTTTTTACATCATAAAAAAGGATTGCAAAGTGGTTATTGGAATATGATTTCAACATCAAGTGAATATGGTCATGGATATTAGCCTTTATAATGCCCTCAAAGTTATAGTTTGGGCCACTTTCCTAGAAGCTAGGAGAGCTATGATAACTAAAAGGGAAATATCAATGCTTGGGAATTGAATTGATGATTCCATGGACACCATAGACTAAATATCGGAATCTCTAGTGGAGTTGAAGAACTTGAGATGGAGCTTAAGATGAAGAGGTGGAACACTTTCAATATTCAGTGGAGAAATGTGGACCTTTTCACACTTTTAGACATATCCTTAGTTTGGGAAATACACATCCATGTACATAATACATATTAAGAAATTCCATAGTACAATAATCTCTATGGTTTCATTAATATTTAATAATATCATTCTTTGGGAGACTTTCTAGCGGTAGGGATGGGAGGATAGTAAGCATTGGTTATGTGCCCTTATTCTTCGACTCTTAAAAGAATGTACCTAACTAAGATTAGACGAGAGGTTCCCATTGCAGCATCCAAATTAAACAAATTGGGGTCCCAAAGAACTATGAATGTCCCTAATTCTCCTTCTAAGAATACCATTATAACCTAACATTCTTTACAACATTTCCTAGCTATGAGTATCATAGTACTTATATCACATTTAATTTCTTAAAGCATGATGATTCCTACTTTTTCTTGGTTAATCATTTTCCTTAAGAGGTGATGCTTAGATTGGGCATTCAAACCTATAATATTCCATGAGATGAAATTTATATTATACTTTGGGATATATATCTCTAGGGATATAGGGATATATCCATGGGTATATATACCATTTTGGTATTTGTTTTTTAAAACAAATTATTCCCATCGAATATTCGATGCCAACGATCTTACGTCTGATGATTGTGTTTATGCATTCGACGATTGTGTTATAGTTCGGACTACTATATGCATCGGATTAGTGATGACCATAAGGGACATCCTACAATGGCTGTAAGGGTCGAATTATCGACGACCCTGCCATGGGTCCGACGTATTTAAGAGGCAGTTAACCGATGATATATTTGTCAGATATTCGAGGGATACTGATATTAAATATTCAAAAAATGCAGTAGTATCTTCGATGGGGATGTGTCAACAAACCGACAAATGATTGTGTTTACCGAATATCTGACGACGTGTTGTTGACACTTAAAAAAACTATTATCGTCGGATTATAGATGCATAATTGCCAAATTTCAGAAAAAATAATCGTTGGATTTTGTGTACAAATGTAGTAGTGCCAGAAAGAATCCTTGAAACAAGAATTAAGTAGCTGATAAATCGAGCAATTACATAGTTTTTGGATTACTGAGAGGGGGGGTGAATCAGTAATAGAGAAATTTAATCCTTTTTCACCAAAAATGCAAGTGTTATATCAATGTAGCATTATCATCCAATAGTTACAGAGTAAATAAACAATGAACAAATGAGAAATCACACACGTATAGAGTACACCAGTGTTTTTTTGCGTGGAAACCCAAAGTGGGAGAAAACCATGAAATGTTTTTTCTTATATGTCTTAAAGAATTACATTCATTGGAAGCACCAACTTCCTTTGTTTTTCAGCTGCAACTGGAAGGAGGCTCCAACCCCCTAGTTTCTCAGGCTACAACCTGAGGGAAGCTCCAACTCCTCAATTCTCTGGCTATAACCAGAAGCAGGCTACAACCCCCTAAGTTCTCCAGCTACAACCGGAAGGTGGCTACAACCACCTATCCTTGCCCCATCCAACCGCCTTGAAACATAAATTCCAAAAGTACACAACTTATCACTGTCACTGAATCAACCACTGCCAATGTCAACCTATCATTGTCACATGATACCAATAACTAGTAACAACTTGTACAAATCAACCTGCACCAAACAACATGTACCAATAACCTGAACCAACATGTACCATGCATCAACCTTGACTCATCAAGATGTACCAACATCATCAAATATACACTTCATGTATGTGCCAACTCATCAACTATACACCTCATGTATGTGCCAACTCATCAACTATAAACCTCATGTATGTGCCAACTCATCAACTACTTGTCTCAACCATGTACCCAACATGTACCTCAACCATAAACCAAAGACATACACCAATATAACCAT
>ML804883.1:247800-265581 GCA_009831015.1 Picea engelmannii | reverse complement strand
TCCGAACGGTGCAAGAAACAAGAAAAATCAATATTGGAATGAACCAGTCCCCGAAATATGTCAACTTGGGAGTTGGTTGCACCCCCGAAGAGGTTGATCAATATGTTTCCTTATTCAAAGGATGTATTGATTTGTTCACTTGAACCTATGATTATTTGAAGGCATGTGATAAAATTATATTCCATAATATCATTCCTTTGAGGGAAGAATCTAAACCAGTGAAACAAAAAATAAGAATGATGAATCCCAAGCTGAAACCTCTGGTAAAAATCAAGTTGGAGAAGTTAAAGAAGGAAGGGATAATTTATCCCATCAGACATTCATACTGGCTTTCAAATCCAATGATTGTCAGGAGGAAGACCATGGAAATCTGAATGTGCATTGACTTCATAGATCTTAACAAAGCAAGCATAAAAGACAATTTTTCATTGCCCAACATGGAGTTTTTTCTACAACAAGTTACTGGATCGGCATGCATGTCTATGTTGGATGGTTTCTTTGAATATAATCAGGTTTTAGTAGCTGAGGAAGATAAACAAAAGACAACATTTATCACACCATGGGAGACAGATGCATATGCTAGAATGCCCTTCGGTTTGAAGAATGTTGGAGCCACATTCCAAAGGGACATGGATCATGCATTCAACAGATTTATAGGAAAGATTATGGAAGACTAACAAGATGACTTGACAGTGCATTCAAACAAATGGGAGGATCACATCCATAATTTAAGAAACGTTTTTGAAAGATGTAGATTATACGACGTTTCTTTGAACCCAAAGAAATATTTGTTCACTGTGACTCAAGGCAAGTTGTTGGGCCATATTGTATGCAAGGAAGGGATTTACATAGATCTAGAAAGAGTTAAATAAATTAATGATCTCAACCCCCGGACATCTAAGAAGGGAGTCCAATCATTCTTTGGGAAAATCAATTTTGTTTGAAGATTTGTCCCCGATTACACAAGCATTGTAAAGCCTATCAATTTGTTGTTGAAAAAGGAGCAGAGATTCAAGTGGACAAGAGATACTCAGGAAGTGTTCAACAATATCAAAGGGGCAATCACCACTGCTGCTTTCCTCATTAGTCCAGACTTTCAAAGATATTTTATTATCTACTCATTTTCTGCAGAGGTAGTCGTTACTTCCATCCTCACTCAGAAAAATAGCAAAGGAGAAGAAATCTCGATAAGTTTTAAGAGAAAAACCCTACATGACTACGAGTTGAGGTATTCAGAACTCAAGAAGCAATATTTGTCTCTTGTAAAACTTGTAGCACACTTTCGGACGTATATATCAAACTCCCATGTGATGGCTTATGTTCCCTCGTCACCAGTCAAAATGCTTCTAAATCAACAGTTGAGAGAAGGGAAATGGGATAACTGGTTAGAAAAAATTCAAGAATATGATATCAAGATTAAACCTTTGAAAGCAATCGAAGGAAATTTTTTATGCAAGCTCATTGCGAATAGGGACTCGGTCGATGGGATGATTTCAATCTTAGTTGAAGAACCATTAGTTGATTCAGAATGGTACGGAGATATCATATTCTACTTAAGGTCTTGGAAATTCCCTGTCACAATGAATCCCAAGGAGAGAAGGACACTCAAGATGAAGGTGAACCAATACGTGTTGATTGCTGACATACTTTTAGAAGGAATTTTGATGGTATATTGTTGATATGCGTCGATGAAAATCAAGCCCAAGGATAGATCAAAGAATTCCATGAGGGAATATGTGGTGGACACTTTTCACCTACTGCAACCGCCCACAAAATAATCAGAGTGGGATTTTACTGGTTGTCAACCTTCAGAGATTCGTATGTCGTAATAAGGAGGCATCTGTCATGTCAGCAGTTTTCAGGAAAAATGAAGAAAGTTGAGATGCCTTTGCAACCAATTGTGGTAGAACAACCATTTTCCCAGTGGACACTTGATGTTGTTAGGCCGATTAATCTGAAATCTAGCAAGGGTCATATATACATTCTGATAGCTACTGATTATTTCACAAAATGGATAGAAGTGGTGGCGCTAAAGAAGGTTGATGACGAAGAATTGATTAGATTCCTCAAGGACAACATTATGTCGAGATTTGGGGTACAATATGGTATCATCATGGATCAATCATCTAATTATTATCCACAAGGAAATGGCCTTGTTGAGTCCACAAAAAAAAACACTTGTGCAGATACTGAAGAAAGGCATTGATAGCAACCAAAGGAATTGGCATCTGAGGCTGACAGAAGCATTATGGGAAAGCAGGAAAACCCTGAAGGATAGCACTGAGATGTCTCCATATCTATTGGTTTATGGGAAAGAGGAAAAAATGTCGATTATCCTTGAGCTTAACGCATTGATCTCTATGGTTAATACTTAGGATACAAAAGACACTTCACCTATCCAGAAAAGAATCAATCAGTTGTTGAAGTTGGAAAAGGAATGAATCAAAGACTTGAATCGAACTTCTCAGAGGCAGCAGAGCATCAAGAGATATTATGATCAAAGAAAAACTATGAAGAGCTTTCAGAAGGGAGAACTGGTACTGCTTTGGAACAAATCCAAGGAGAATCCATCCATGCATACAAATTTTGAATCACTCTCAATCAGACCTTACGTCATCGAAAAGATATTGGGATTTAACTCATATATGATCCAAGACATGAAAGGAAAAAGGTTAATGTTACCTGTCAACAGGAAACGTTTGAAAGGTTTCTTCTCCTAGCACTTTTTCATTCTCATTGTACATAATTTTATTTTGTTCAGTTTGTATATTCTTAATCTAACTCCATAGCCCAATGGGAAGAAGCACATGGTCACGAGAGATTTTGGATTCTTGACAACCCACAAGGGGTTATCATCCCATAATTGGAGCCTATTGTTGAGGTCATTTCCTTCTTCCGAAATTTCCCTCCCCTTTTTTATTTTCCCTAATTCTTTAACCCTTTCGTTTCCCTCTTCTATACTTACCCATTTTTCCATTTTCTTTTTTCCCTTCTACTATCCCTTTCTATTTCTATACTTAGTCACAATTTTTTAGACGGTAGGTTCCCAGGTTGGCGGACTTACGAATCCTCACCTCCATCTATAACCTCACATCACAAGTCCAACCAATCGTCGTGTTGTTCCATACTTAGTTGATTTTGCAATAATGGGTTCCCGGGTTGGCGGGATCGAACTCTCAAGATCCCATGTTCCGTGATATACATATTGCACCAAAAAGTTCCACAATCTGCATTTTGATCCCCGGACTCCTCGAACTTCCAAGTCTCATTCTGCCTACGATGAGTTCGTCTGACCACTGCGCCATTCTATACTTAGCCAATTTCACACCTTCTATCGTCGTTGACTCCCGGATTTCTGAGTTCACCAAAGTATCAAATCATATTTCTCTCTCGTCCGTCCCCTCCACCCTCATGCCCTTCCCAATGCACATTTACTATGATTTTAATCCTAACAACTCACCATACATGTTCGAAAGGATTATCATTAATAAGTGAAAGGATCGAGGATATTTCCTATTAAAATGCATCAAACCAAGATTTATGGAGGATTATATTATCCCCCTCTCACATTCATTTTAAACATTATATTGATCAAAGGAACGTTCTCGTCAACTTATGGCAGCAACTCAACAATAGTTATGTGGAGATACATTGAATATTTCCAGGCATGAGGACCAGATTTTTCAGTGGTCCAGAGAATATCTCTACTACTCATTCCCTTGTTCTCGGAAGGAAGTAATCTAGACGTCTGTAATTGCACGTGCAGGTTGTGTCCCGAAATTCTTTGACTATAAGTAATTTGTCACCTAGTGTGCCGAGATATATATTCCAAGCCAATGGACTATTCAGTTGCGGGACCATTCCCATGTCTCTCTATCACCTTAGGTATTCCATAAGATGTTGATACTTTCTGAGCTAACGCTTACCTTGAAGGGTGAATATTATAGAGAGTTCTTAAAGAAGCATGACAATGGATTGGACCTCTTGCCTGAATTCCTAGAGAACCCAGCGGTCCTCCCTGAGGACATCATGAGATTGTAGGTTGGCTCATTTAAAAATACTTTCCGATAAATTACATGGATTTTCACAAGGATAACAGGACAAGAAACTATTGTCAGCATGTCTCGGATGATTCTTTGCATTCTATATTTTATGGTCAAAGAACAAGCCATCTTCGATTGGGGTAAGTTGATTTCCATTGAAATATCTTCCCAATTGACGCAATACAAGAAGGAGGAGAAATTATTTATGTCATCCTATTTGGTTTTCATGATAGCACATTGCTATCAGTTCCCGAGATTTTCTGTGTGTAAGAAGGTAAATTGTGAATTCGACCCAGTAACCTTCTGGTATCAAACATTATGGAGGCACAAGGCCTCCCAACATTTTTATGAAGTTTTTAATGATTTTGTCTCATTTTTTAAAGGCTTGTTGTTTGGAAAGGACACTCCTTGGATGTCTGACCAGGCGAGTAAGTTCATGGATAGGAAGGGGACACTAGAACAAATGGAGAATTATAACATTATAAGGATTTTTGGTTCCAAGGAAAATCCTTCCTTCCTTCCATGCCACATATCTGACAAAATGTTTGTTGTTGAAATAGCAAGGTAGTACAACTACTAGTTGCATTTTTTCCATGAAAAGAGAAAAAAGCAGTACATACCTCTACCTTGGAAAGTTGGGGACTTCATATTCAGAAATATGAATAGTATTGATGAATTCACAGGCCACTTCCACAGCCTGAATCTAAAATATGTTGAAAGAGTAAAAGGGTTCGACCCTAGAAATTTTTTTGTAGAACATCTATTGGCTATTAGTTTTAGAAATTATTTCATTAATGTTATTCTGAATGAAGATGGAGATAATGTCTCAGACACTCCCACTTGTGACACTGTGACCTAGAAACGATACTCAACAGCAATGAGTTGTACAAGTAGAGAGGAAAAGGTTCAGGTGAGAAGAGTTCCCAATCCCCAACTATCACTCCAAAGAGTACAACATCTCGGAGAAGTGCTCCAACGGCCCAAAAAATTAAGAAAGTAACCCACAGTGCTTTAGGTAGAGGAGGAGATAAGAACTCTCCTTCAAGAAAATTGAAAGTTCCCACAAGCTTCCCTTGAGGAAGAAAAGAAAAAACATTGTGCAAGAAGAGGAGGGACCTCGAGGTGAAAGAGACATCCACAACCTCTCCCTCGAGGATATGGAACTTGAAATTGGCATCGAAAAAGTGTTCCCCAACGTTGACCAGCTAGAGAACACTACTCACCAGAATCCTCAGATGGAAATAATTGAGAGCGAGACCTTCGATGAAGAAGAGTCTTTTGTATTGCAGAGAATTGTTTTTGACAGCGAGTCCAAAAATTTGATTATTGAGAAAAGAGATGCAAAGAATAAAAATGGGAAATCTCATTCATGGATTAACCTACGGAACATGTGGCCTTCCCAAATTTCCCAAATTCACCGAGATATTGGAGATTCTCTAGATAATTCTATTGGAGGCCTTGAAGCAGAGAATGCCAGGTTAAAGGAAAGAATCAAAGAATTGGAGGAAACTTCAATGCCTCTTCCAGTACTTGCTAGTCCTTTAGCAATGATCATGCCTACCACACCTGCAACAAAATTAAAAGTATCAGCAAGTCTTGTCACATCAACCAGGGGCTATGTCGAGAAGAATATCAAGAAAATAATGGAATTAATTATAGAGGCTTGGGAGATGTCAAAGAGAATGGTCTCTTTTGGAATGAGAGCACATGCCTTTCATGAATATTTACAGACAGATTTGAAAAACGAAAAAGGTTTCTACCTCAATGTGGTTGTACCCTTTGGTTTTAAAGTTACCAATATGACAGAGTTGAAAAGAAGGAGGAGGATATCCCTTCTCTGAACTGGATAAAACAACTAAACGCATGATGGAAGGAAAAGGTTAAGAACCTGAATATTATTGTCTAAGCATGCAGCCAGGCCATAACTAGAAGAGAATAATTATTCAAAAGGTTGACTGAGATAGACCTAGTTGGGAGCACCAATGAGGTCCAAGACCCCAAATTGATTCTCAACTCATTGTTCTTAACCAAGAAAGCCTTTGATGAACAAGTTGAGATCTTTAATGGGTTATCATTTGAAAATTTATATGGCATTCTTGAGTATAGTGAAGATGACGTGGAAAAGTGGCCAGTCGACTATTCAATAAAAAATCAAGATATTGAAGAAGCTTTGAGGAATATTTATATTGATCTAAGGGACTTGGAAGGAAAGCTCTTCAATATAAAAATATGGCATGAAATCAACGTGGCTCCAATGAAGAGCTACATTGAGGAGTGGTTTAAAAAGGTTGTTGACAAACTTACCGATGAAGGGAAAAGGATGGTTGAGACGGTTCCTGTAACCGCAGATGAAATCCATAAAAGGACATCAGTGAGAAAGCGACAAGCATGAGATACCATCATATTAAGTTCATACTGATCACATCTTTATGTCTTTATCAAGATCTTCATCCAGTTACTCCACCTCTTTAAATAGAAAGGTTTAACCGAAAACTGATCATTTCCTTTTTCTTCTTACCAGGTCTTGCTATCTTCCGCCACCCACTTTCTTCTTTCTACAAACTTCATTCTTATACCTATTTTATTTATGGTCTGTCGGAGCCCCAATCCTAGACATTATGACAAACACATTTAAATTTCAGAGAATATGTATTGAACTATGTAATTTTTAGAAATTCTAAGAGAGTTATTTTGGGAACAATCTCGACTGTACTTTGTAACCTAGATTTTCTGAATATAAAGTATTTGAGGTTGATTTATCGTTATCTTCATTTGAGCTACCCATGTATCACTATGTCAGAGTTCTCTTATGCATGCAGATCATTTTCTTTTACTTTTTATGTGATCAGAAATCTTTATCCCTACTATGATGGATGTGAGGAAATTTTGTTTATTTTCTTTAAATGTATAAATGTATGTGCTTCCTGGTCCATTCTTAGGAACTTTCTTTAAAAAAGAAAATAAAGACATTTTCCATTTGTCTCTTTTACATATTTTTACTTTCCTTCGACGGACTTCTATAAAAGTCCCACATTTTAAAAAATATCGAACAAAGGAGTACCACCTCTATACAAATGCAGGGGGGTTTGTATCCTCGTGAGGTTGTCATTTCATTCCTAACGGATTCAAGTGTCAACAACTGCCTACTAAGTCTAATTATTTATCTAAAAATTGTATTTATAATAAAGAATTTTAGGAATGCATATTTAAATTTATTAATGTGATGCAAGGATTTTTTTTTTTAAATTTGTGTTTGACAATTCAATTATTGTGATGAACGGTCTTAAAGCAAAGATACCTCAATAGTAGCTCTTAATTTTACTATTCATTTTGACATATAGTTTTATTTTTACATGTCATTAATAATTATTATGGTATTACCCAATTTCATATATATATCTATTGTTATTGATTACTCAAATAAGTGAGTATTTTCTATTTTTATTTATGTTTCTATTTATGACATTTCTATAGTTGATATTCTTTCTATTATGGAAATTTAGATATTTTATAAAGAAAATATATTAATAAATATAAAGTACTAGGAGTGGCTAGGAAGGGATTTCCCTTTTTTTTAACTTTCTTTTTGTATTATACAAAAATTGGAACTTTTTAATTTTTAAACTCTTATAAATTCCAAATTTTACAGCTTACAATTTCATGATTCATTTCATAGAGCTACTGAACTCTTTCACAAATTTGTTGCTCATCCATGGACTGTTAAGAGATGGGTTTTAGAATAGTTTTGCAAGAAAATATTTTCTTGATGCACCATCTTGAAGTAAAATAAACATATCATTATTTCCACCTCATGATCTGAAGGTTGAAGGCAACCCAATGAAATTTTTGAATGTTTCCTATCTTGTGGCACACTAATATGACCCCAAGGGGTTGGTCTAATAGAGGGCCTATATACATTTACCCTCATATATGCCCCCCTTGAAGTCATATCACACACCTTCCATTAATTGAAGGTGGGAAATTATATATTGTTGGTTGTTAGAAATTAATACTCTCAAAAAAACTTCCACAACATGAATATTAATTTTGGTGACCTTGTCAACCTTGATCACATTTTTTTTTATCCCACCTATGTCATTCTTTTAAATCCTGTCCATGAGATTTGGTTTCATTTTATAAAATTTTAGTCATTAATCGTATAAATTCATATTTCTTCTCTTCAAGACATCATGCATGTTATCAAATTGATTTGTTTTAGCCACTTCATGAGATTTTTGGATTTCGAGAATAAAAATTATCTTTTTTGTTCATTAACATTCAAATCTATGAAATGGATCGGATGTAAATGTCCACCCTCATAATAGATATCTAATCATTAATATTTGGGAATCACAAGCACTGCTTTCACTCATGTTCAGTTTCTCTATTTTCTCTTCTTCACATAAAGAAAATAAAACAATTTTTTATGTAGTTATTATTTCAAAAAGAATTGCAAGTATCGTTGTGACATGCAACATTAAAAATTAATTATCAAATAAAGGCAAATATTTAAACAAGAATGTCGTTATGTAAATATTTCTTGATGTGCAAGGTAGGACATCAAATTTAAACCTTGGGTCCATCTTGAGAGCCTCAAAATTTTGTAGTCCTTGCTTTTGTTTGGATGAAAAGTTGGAAAACAATCATTGTGTTGTGACAATTAACAAGCACTCCAATCTTGTGGGAATTTGTCCAAACACAATTAATTCTACTAGCATACCCCTTTAATGAGGGAATGAGAATGTTGAAGTTATTTGGCGAAGGAAAAGAAAGAAGACGAAAGAAGAAACTTGTGCTATCTTTACTGCAAAGTCATGATTGAAGCAAGATCCCATCATAAAGTAAAATATTGTGCTAGAGATATGAATGTGTTTTGAGAAGAAGACATGTAGCAGAGAAACACAAAATAAGTTGATCACATTGTTGACTACATTATTTTTTACATCATAAAAAAGGATTGCAAAGTGGTTATTGGAATATGATTTCAACATCAAGTGAATATGGTCATGGATATTAGCCTTTATAATGCCCTCAAAGTTATAGTTTGGGCCACTTTCCTAGAAGCTAGGAGAGCTATGATAACTAAAAGGGAAATATCAATGCTTGGGAATTGAATTGATGATTCCATGGACACCATAGACTAAATATCGGAATCTCTAGTGGAGTTGAAGAACTTGAGATGGAGCTTAAGATGAAGAGGTGGAACACTTTCAATATTCAGTGGAGAAATGTGGACCTTTTCACACTTTTAGACATATCCTTAGTTTGGGAAATACACATCCATGTACATAATACATATTAAGAAATTCCATAGTACAATAATCTCTATGGTTTCATTAATATTTAATAATATCATTCTTTGGGAGACTTTCTAGCGGTAGGGATGGGAGGATAGTAAGCATTGGTTATGTGCCCTTATTCTTCGACTCTTAAAAGAATGTACCTAACTAAGATTAGACGAGAGGTTCCCATTGCAGCATCCAAATTAAACAAATTGGGGTCCCAAAGAACTATGAATGTCCCTAATTCTCCTTCTAAGAATACCATTATAACCTAACATTCTTTACAACATTTCCTAGCTATGAGTATCATAGTACTTATATCACATTTAATTTCTTAAAGCATGATGATTCCTACTTTTTCTTGGTTAATCATTTTCCTTAAGAGGTGATGCTTAGATTGGGCATTCAAACCTATAATATTCCATGAGATGAAATTTATATTATACTTTGGGATATATATCTCTAGGGATATAGGGATATATCCATGGGTATATATACCATTTTGGTATTTGTTTTTTAAAACAAATTATTCCCATCGAATATTCGATGCCAACGATCTTACGTCTGATGATTGTGTTTATGCATTCGACGATTGTGTTATAGTTCGGACTACTATATGCATCGGATTAGTGATGACCATAAGGGACATCCTACAATGGCTGTAAGGGTCGAATTATCGACGACCCTGCCATGGGTCCGACGTATTTAAGAGGCAGTTAACCGATGATATATTTGTCAGATATTCGAGGGATACTGATATTAAATATTCAAAAAATGCAGTAGTATCTTCGATGGGGATGTGTCAACAAACCGACAAATGATTGTGTTTACCGAATATCTGACGACGTGTTGTTGACACTTAAAAAAACTATTATCGTCGGATTATAGATGCATAATTGCCAAATTTCAGAAAAAATAATCGTTGGATTTTGTGTACAAATGTAGTAGTGCCAGAAAGAATCCTTGAAACAAGAATTAAGTAGCTGATAAATCGAGCAATTACATAGTTTTTGGATTACTGAGAGGGGGGGTGAATCAGTAATAGAGAAATTTAATCCTTTTTCACCAAAAATGCAAGTGTTATATCAATGTAGCATTATCATCCAATAGTTACAGAGTAAATAAACAATGAACAAATGAGAAATCACACACGTATAGAGTACACCAGTGTTTTTTTGCGTGGAAACCCAAAGTGGGAGAAAACCATGAAATGTTTTTTCTTATATGTCTTAAAGAATTACATTCATTGGAAGCACCAACTTCCTTTGTTTTTCAGCTGCAACTGGAAGGAGGCTCCAACCCCCTAGTTTCTCAGGCTACAACCTGAGGGAAGCTCCAACTCCTCAATTCTCTGGCTATAACCAGAAGCAGGCTACAACCCCCTAAGTTCTCCAGCTACAACCGGAAGGTGGCTACAACCACCTATCCTTGCCCCATCCAACCGCCTTGAAACATAAATTCCAAAAGTACACAACTTATCACTGTCACTGAATCAACCACTGCCAATGTCAACCTATCATTGTCACATGATACCAATAACTAGTAACAACTTGTACAAATCAACCTGCACCAAACAACATGTACCAATAACCTGAACCAACATGTACCATGCATCAACCTTGACTCATCAAGATGTACCAACATCATCAAATATACACTTCATGTATGTGCCAACTCATCAACTATACACCTCATGTATGTGCCAACTCATCAACTATAAACCTCATGTATGTGCCAACTCATCAACTACTTGTCTCAACCATGTACCCAACATGTACCTCAACCATAAACCAAAGACATACACCAATATAACCATTAAAAGTTATCTAAAAATTCATCACTCTATCCATAAACCAAATACCATAAACCCTTATATCAAACCATGTGCCACAGCCTCACTATTTTGTAGCCTCAAGTTAAACCAACAACTTCAGCAACACATCACAACCAAAAGACCTTACTAGGTTGATTTGTACAACAAGCCAAATACCAACAACAAAATACCAATTGTATCCCTCAACAAATATTATATATGAAGCAATATTGAACATCCAATACCATCTCAAGAGATAAAACCTAGCTCACAAAACATACCTCAAACAAGATGTGCCATATCTCTCATAAATAGACCCCAACCATGTTGATGTCGTGATTTTTCTGTTGCACTTTTTCTGCCACGATTTTTCTGCCTCACTTTTTTTGCCGCGATTTTTCTGTCGTGATTTTTCTATCGCACTTTTTCTGCCATGGTTTTTCTGTTGCACTTTTTCTACCGCGATTTTTTGTCGCAATTTTTCTGCCGCACTTTTCCTACCACACTTTTCCTGCCGCACTTTTTCTGCTACAATTTTTCTCTATCAATAATACCTACCCAAATAACCTTTCACAAAATAGATATTCAAGTGTGATTAAAATGGGAGAGTCTTGCCTCTTATTTACACTTTCATGTAGCTTCTTCAAGGGGTTACCTTTTAACCATCTTAACCGATTTTCCTTATTTTAGGGTTAACCGACTTCTAACCATCCACTTAGTAATTTCTCCATTAACTTTATTATTTAAATAATTTCTTTTGTATCCACTTTGACGTATACTACACTCATCACTTCACTTTATTATTTACCTTCTAAAATCTCTCAAACCACTTTCCTCATTTTAGGGAGTTCTCCATTAAATTTATTATTTAAATAATTTCTTCTTTGCAAACAGTTTGACTACTTTGACCTTTTAGGGCTTCTAGATGATTCATGAGGGTTCTCCAACTTCACATGGCCATAACTCTCTAACCATGAGGAGTTATGTGACATTCCACATACCACCAAAAATGGCATGACATGTACTATCCATTTAGAATAGTCTTACCTACAAATATATCAAAACTCATACCATTATCCATCAAACAAACTTGGGTCCATTACCCAAGCCTTTGTGCTACCGAAATTCACTACCGGACTTTATTCAAGGGTTGACATCAATGACAACCAACCCAATTAATCAAAAATATCCCCCTTTGGCATTGATGGAAACACTCTCATGCAATATTGAAGTCGTGTCATGCAATACTGAAGTCATATCACTCATGCTCCCCATGTGACCATCTCTCCCCCTGGAACCAGCCTATGTGTTCTGCATCTAATAAATATCTCCCCCTTTGTCATCAATGGCAAAGGTATCTTTCCATCTAGGGTTGATCCCCCTAGTTGAAGTATCCTTGGGGATACTCCTCATGTCTCAACTCTTCCTGAAATTGATCTCCCCACCTGAATTGTCCTCTTTATGGTGCTTCCTCGTGTAAATATAAGACATATAAGATAAGAATTCAAAAGCATTCATTTTGGAGTAGAAATAACTTTGAGTCTCTGGCGAAGATACTCAAAGGCTTCCCATGGAAGCGGTTTTTTAAATATCTCTGACACTTGTTCTTTTGTGCCCACATATTCAACTCTGATGTTCTTTTCTACAACCTGTTCCCGTAGAAATTGATACTTGATTGGAATGTGCTTTGTCTTGGAGTGCATCACTGGGTTCTTTGATATATTGATGGCGCTTGTATTATCACAATCGATTGTAATGGGCTCATCATACTCAACCTATATATCTGTCAGAGTTTGTTTCATCCATAGAACCTGTGTATAACATGTTGATGTTGCAATATAATCTTCCTCGGTTGTAGATAAATATACTGATGATTGTTTCTTGCTTAGCCATGATACTAAACACTCACCCAAGTAGAATTTTGCTCCATTGGTGCTTCATCGTTCATCAATGCAACCTACCCAATCTGCATCTATGTAGGTAATAAGTGATAGATCCTTTCCTTTTGGATACCATAATCCAAACTCTTTTGTCCTTTGAGATATCCGAAAATCCTCTTCATTGCTAATACATGTGATTCCTTTAATGTTGCTTGAAATCATGCCACATGTCCAACTGCTTGCATTACATCTGGTCTGGATGTTGTCACATATAGTAGGCTACCAATCATTGACCTGTATTTCCTTTGATATGTAGACTTTGAATCATCATATTTGCTCAACTTGCAACTGGTTTGCATGGGAGTGATAACTGGTTTGCAATATTCCATTCCGAACCTCTTTAAAATTTCTCTGATATACTTGGTTTGAGAAATAAAAATTCCTTGGTTGCTTTGATGTATCTGAAGTCCTAGAAAGAAGGATAGTTCTCCAAGTAATGACATTTCAAATTAATTATGCATATCCTTTGCAAATTTTTGGCTTATCATGTCATCATTACTACTAAAAATAATACCATCAACATAAACTTCAATTAATAAAATACTAGCTTGACTTACCTTGATGTAGAGGTTGGTGTCTGCACTTCCTTTTCTGAACCCTGCATGTTGTCGATATTTATTCAGTCTAGAGTACCATGCTCTAGGAGCCTGTTTTAGACTATACAAGGCCTTCTTTAATTAACACACATAATCTATGTTCTCTAACAACTGAAATCCTTCTCGTTGTTCGATGTTGAATTCTTCTTCAATTTCCCCATTCAAAAAAGATGATTTTACATCCATCTAATACACTTTAATATTTTTGGAGCATGCATAAGCTAAAAGCAATAGAATTGCTTCCATTCTGGAAACTGGGGAAAATATCTCTTTAAAGTCGATTCCTTCAACCTATGCATATCCTTTACATATCAATCTAGCTTTGTTCCTTGTAACCTATCCATCTTCATTCAATTTATTCCTCTATACCCACTTTGTGTCGATCACATTATTATCTTTTGGTCTTGGAACCAAATCTCAAGTGTCATTTTTCTCTATTTGATCCAATTCTTCATCCATGGCCTTATTCCAAAATTCATCCTTGTTGGCCTCTTCAAAACAGGTTGGTTCAATCTTAGATGAGAGTGTTAGGTGCATTTGTTCTGGTAAACACATTCTTATTCTAGTCTCAACTCATGCATCTTTGTTTCCGATAATCTGATCTGAAGGATGATTCTTCTATACTAGTCTACTAGGTGTCTTTGGAAGCATTGGTTGAACTTGTTCTTCTTCTTCTATCGGATCCTCTTCATCTTCCCCTTCTTTTTCATCTTCTGTTTATTCTTCGTAAAGTTGTTCCATTGATTCATTTTCTTCTTCCTTTAATTCTTGTCTACCTGTTTCATCAATTGTTATGTTGATGTTTTCTACAACTTTGTTCAATCTCAGGTTGTAACACTTGTATGCTTTCATTGTACTTGAGTAACCAAAAAGTAATCCTTTGTCCACACGAGAGTCAAACTTTCCCATTCTACCATCTTCTCTTTTGATGTAGCATTTGCTTCCAAAAACTTTGAAGTGCTTCACATTTGTTGGTCTTCCTTTCCATAGCTCGTAGGGAGTTTTGTCAGTGTTGTTTCTAAGAATTACTTTATTTTGAATGTGAATTGTTGTATGCACTGCCTATGTCCAAAAAATATATGTCGAATTGGAATCCATTAGCATTGTTCAAGCCATTTCATGTATTGTCATGTTCTTTCCTTCAACAACTCCATTCTAATGAGGTGTCCTAGAAACGGAGAATTGTCTTTTTATTCCATGAATGCTACAGTAGTCCATAAATTCCTTTGAAGTGAACTCTTCTCCATTATGAGATCTCAAGCATTTGATTTTTGAATCCATTTCATTTTCAACCATTTCCTTGTAGATCTTGAAGTTTTCAAAATCTTCTGACTTATTCTTGAGAAAGAAAACTACAGTCATTCTTGTATAATCATCAACTAATAACATAAAGTATTTCTCACCTTTTAAACCCTTTGTTGTAGTTGTTCCAACTAGATCAGTATGCACAATTTCCAGTGGTCTTTTCATTGAATATTCTTTTTATTTGAACCTGGTCTTTGTTTTCTTTCCTTGTTGGCAATGCTTGCATAAAGTGTTAGTTGGTTTCATGATCTGAGGAATTTATTTGTGTTATAACCCTAAACTGCACCATACATGCTTACCTAGCATTAGGCCTGATCCGTCAGGATTTTTTAATGACTTATGGTTGAGTTTTAATTTTGCATGCGTTAATTAACCATTTGAGAAACTTAGCGAAAGAATGAGGAAAGAAGAGGAATCATGACAGCCATATATACATTTGCAGATCTGAAATGAAAGAATAAACAGCAAACCATAACACGCAGATTGATAACGAAGTTTGGCACAACTTTGCCTACATCTCCGGGCCTTTTCTTTGTGGGGGAGGCTTCTTTATTTCTGTTTAAAAGCTCAAAAGTACATCGCTACAATGACAAATAGCTACAAGACTGATCTGGTCATGTTCCTTCATATCTCAAGAACCCAGCAAAGAAAACGGCATGCAAAACGGACGTCCGGAGCTCCCAGAAATGGTCTGACAGCGTCTCCTCCTCAAAAGCTTCTCTGCCTCAAAATGTCTTTGGCTTGGCTTCTCCTCAGCATCATTCTGCTCTGAATGCCCCCAAATATGTCCCCATGGCCTCAAACAGGCATTGGTTATATAGTTGGGAAGGTAGTTGCTCATCTCCAACTTCCTCCAAGAAGTTAGGCTCCAAAACTACTCAATAACTCCCAAAAATGGATTAATTACATTAAAAATGGCTTAACAATAATTAAAAACCAACATTTGGTTATAAAAAAACCACTTTGTAACTATAATATTGGGCATAAGCCCCTTGCACCCACGCGCACCCCTTTAGAACGGTCATATGGTCTTCATAGGGCCAAGCGCTAGCCCAAAAGGCTAAGCGCTGGCCCCAAACTGTATGGACACCCGGTTATATGGCATAATAAAACCGTGGCTAATGGTTTAAACCGCCCACTCCATGTGGTAACGGTCCCCCAATGCCGCGCTCTGGGTTCTATGGTGGGGTCACATGGCAATGCCCTGAGGGCTGGGGCTAAGCCCCGACCCTTTTTCCCGCCGATTTAAACCTTGAACCAATTCAAATATAATTTCGCCCATTACATTAATAAGAACCACCGGCGGGGCGGGTGGCTAGCCCAGCCCTGCCAGTCCTTGGCCCGCTCGATAGGTCGCGGGTTCGAACCCCTCCGGCGACATACCAAACTTTTATATGTAAACCCAACAACAAATCACGGGGTGCCATGTGGCAGCCCTTGACTGGGCCACATGGCACCTCTACATCCAACCAATGAATGCCACGTGTCACAATATGATTTGTCGAAATCTGCCAAGTCACCTTGCCACGTCATCCCTGCTGTATGGATTTTTCACCTACCACATCATCCATGCCACATCATCGTATGGTCGCCACGTCAGATGATGACGTCATCTGTGCCACATGTCACCCTTCCAGTGGTGACACGTGTCACCTCCGAATAGGTCCATCCATATGCCGAAATGTCCAAAACTGCCTGCCACATGTCACTACCCGAGGCTGCCACATGTCGCTTGTACGGACCTGCCATGTGTCATATGTATGGACATGCCACGTCAGCATCCGTACAGATTGTACGGACTGCACAGTCAGCAATTTTTTTGCCTGTTTGACTTTTCGGACAGAATGCGATATATTCTCCATACGGAGCCCGTTTGACAAAGTAAATATACCATCGGAATTAGGAAAATGAGACGGATTCAATGGTACAGGTTTTGTCGTATTCCGGGAACTTTCAGTTTTGAGCATTTTTCAAGCCCTATCAGGCTTCTGGATCTGATTTTGGATCACACCTCCCCACAATAAGACCTTTTGGTCCCCAAAAGGTTACTGACCAGTCAACAAGCTCGGGATAGGCCACCCGTCTTGCTCTTTGTCTCTGAACTAAAATGAGTACATTAATGGAAGAAAAATACAATGAAGTTGAGACATCCACTTCTGGCAGAACCAAGTGGCTGGTTTCTTTCCTTCACGATGTTCCTCTTGCTTCGCTGGTAATCCTTCCTCCTTCATGAGTACATCCAAAATCCTTTTGTCCTTCCTTGGATGAAGCTCCGGATTAAGCTTCCAACAACTAGCCTTTTGATGTCCACTCTTGTTGCAAAACGTGCAATGAGTTTTTGGCATCCAGACTTGTTTACCCTTCTCTTTCTTTCGTTGTGGACTTGAGCCTTTATGTCATGTTTCCTTCCTGGTCGACATAGGTTTCCTGCACAAAGTTTGTCTCTTCCAACACTTGGCAACACAATGCTTAGGTGAATGACAATAAGTACATGGATAAAGATTCCACAAGTTCCGGTTTACTTGATTATGCTTGTTATAATCAAAAGGAGAATTAATAAAAACATGACCATTATACCTTCCATGCTAATCTTCACTTTTCTTTGGAGACGACTTGCATTCACTACCACAACCCTGAATTGATGCGCCATTTCCTTTTTTGAAGTGTTCTCGCAATGTCTTAAGTTGGCCATTTGAAGCATTACTTGCTTCCGAAGTTTTGGAACCTATCTTGGAAGACTCTCCAAGGTCCCCTTTTCCATATCCCAATCCTAAGTATCGAGGCCTTTCCTCAACCTCAATA
>ML804883.1:230258-247229 GCA_009831015.1 Picea engelmannii | reverse complement strand
TTTCTTCCTTGAGATGAGCTCTTCCCTGGCTAACATGCAAAACTCAAATCCAAACGTCAACTAGCTCTGATACCACTTGATCCGTCAGGATTTTTTAATGACTTATGGTTGAGTTTTAATTTTGCATGCATTAATTAACCATTTGAGAAACTTAGCGAAAGAATGAGGAAAGAAGAGGAATCATGACAGCCATATATACATTTTCAGATATGAAATGAAAGAATAAACAGCAAACCATAACACGCAGATTGATAACGGAGTTCGACACAACTTTGCCTACGTCTCCGGGCCTTTTCTCTGTGGGGGAGGCTTCTTTATTTCTGTTCAAAATCTCAAAAGTACATTGCTGCAATGCCAAATGGATACAAGACTGATCTGGTCATGTTCATCCAGATCTCAAGAACCCAGCAAAGAAAATGGCACGCAAAATGGACGTCCAGAGCTCCCAGAAATGGTCCGACAACGTCTCCTCCTCAAAAGCTTCTCTGCCTCAAAATGTCTTTGGCTTGGCTTCTCCTCAGCATCATTCTGCTCTGAATGCCCCCAAATCTGTCCCCATGGCCTCAAATAGGCCTTGGTTATATAGTTGGGAAGGTAGTTTCTCATCTCCAACTTCCTCCAAGAAGTTAGGCTCCAAAACTACCCAATAACTCCCAAAAATGGATTAATTACATTAAAAATGGCTTAACAATAATTAAAAACCAACATTTGGTTATAAAAAAACCACTTTGTAACTATAATATTTGGCATAAGCCCCTTGCACCCACGCGCGCCCATTTAGAACGGTCATATGGTCTTCATAGGGCCAAGCGCTAGCCCAAAAGGCTAAGCACTGGCCCCAAACTGTATGGACACCTGGTTATATGGCATAATAAAACCGTGGCTAATGGTTTAAACCGCCCACTCCATGTGGTAACGGCCCCCCAATGTCGCGCTCCGGGTTCTATGGTGTGTTCACATGGCAATGCGACGAGGGCTGGGGCTAAGCCCCGGCCCTTTTTCCCGCCGCTTTAAACCTTGAACCAATTCAAATATAATTTCGCCCATTACATTAATAAGAACCACCGGTGGGGCGAGTGGCTAGAACAGCCCTGCCAATCCTTGGCCTGCTCGATAGGTCATGGGTTTGAACCCCTCCAGTGACATACCAAACTTTTATATGTAAACCCAACAACAAATCACGGGGTACCACGTGGCAGCACTTGACTGGGCCACGTGGCACCTCTACATCCAACCAATGAATGCCACATGTCACAATATGATTGGCCGAAATCTGCCAAGTCACCTTGCCACATCAGCCCTGCCGTACAGATTTTTCACCTGCCACGTCATCGTATGATTGCCACATCAGATGCTGGCATCATTCGTGCCACGTGTCACCCTTCCAGTGGTGACACGTGTCACCTCTGAATAGGTCCATCCGTACGTCGAAATGTCCAAAACTGCCTGCCACGTGTCACTACCCGAGGCTACCACGTGTTGCCTGTATGGACCTTCCATGTGTCGTCTGTATGGACATGCCACATCAGCGTCCGTACGGACTGTACGGACTGCACAGTCATCAATTTTTTTGCTTGTTTGACTTTTCAGACAGAATGTGATATCTTCTCCATACGGAGCCCGTTTGACAAAGTAAATATACCATCGGAATCAGGAAAACGAGACGGATGCAATGGTATAGGTTTCGTCGTATTCTGAGAACTTTCATTTTTGAGCATTTTTCAAACTCTATCAGGCTTCTAGATCCGATTTCGGATCAAGGCCATCTCAGATCCCTTCTTTGCCAAAGCACTACTGAGCAACTCTTTAAAAAACCTCTTTTACAAGGGCCCACGCACCCTACTCCATTACTACACGCGTGTACACGCTGGCTGACCTAAAACAGCTCGCGTGGACCGACAAAAGCACGAAAAAAGGAAATTTGTCGATGGAAGACACAGCTCTGGGTGATTTAACTGAAACTTCTGACCATGCATGGCCAAGGGTTCGTCCAAATACCTAGCTTCTTCTAGCCTATAAAAGAAGAGCTAGGGGTCCCATTTGGAGGAGGAAAAAATATAGCAAAGAAACTCTGCCCATTTGCATATTCCCATTGTCCCAACCCTTTAGCCATCCTTGTGCCAGAAGAGAGACAAAGCAAAGAAGTTGGAGGACAGTTGAAGAGGAGCCCAGGACTAGGTTCGTGGAGTGGTGGCCGGTCTCGACTTTTTGTAAGTTGACTCATTCAAAATAATAAAGAAAATGCTTTTCCCGTCCCAATTCATGAGTTATTCATGATTTGTTAAGTACATATTTGAATTTCTAACTTGTTAGTCTATAGGTAAGATGCATGTGTAGTTGTTGCTTGTCTTGTATGTAGGTCAGCATTAGAAAGGAGAACTATGAAATAGTGATCAAGTGCGACAAGGGATCGACATCAAACGCCTGGAACAAGGTAGGTTGATCTAGCCATGTTTTACTGAAAAGAAATAGGATTTAAGTCTGGGGACGAAGGTAGAAAGTAGATTTTCTCTTGGTCATATCTGCATGCGAAGCATAACCCTATTTGCTAGTCCGTAAGGAGATTTCCCTCACAAAAGAATTGGCGACCATACTGGGGAAGTCTCTAGGGTTCTTGGAATTTTATTTTTTGGGTAGTTTTTAGAAAAAGATTGTTTTTTCTTGTTGGTTTTTTTTTTAGTTTCTGTAAAGTCTGAGCTAGCAGGGAGTCTGGTTTTCAATACCAGTTTTCTCTGATTTGCTCGACTGTGTTTTTTCGGGACCCACAGAGGTACACACAACCTACATAAGGTCTGCACGTGTATACCCGCGCCCTACTCTCTTACAGCCCGCGTGTGAACACTAGCTGAAGAAGTAGCAGTAGCGTGTAGAGCCCAGAGAATTTTTGAGGCCATCATCCTCTTCCCTGTCAGAATCAGACATTCTCATGTGTTTTCTGGAATTTTGTCTAAGTCTTGGTTATTTGCAGTCTTATCTCATATTGTTTTGCTTTATGATTTTTCCTTACATTATTTGCTTTTTCTGTTAAAAAGAGTGTCCAAGCCTTCAAGGGATCCTGGTTATCAATATCAGTGGTCTCTTCCTGGTTTTGGGTTGTTTGTTTTCATTTTTTCTCAGATTTTAGAGATACACGCGGCCTGTACAAGGTCATCCCGTGTGTACACGCCCTCTGTCTCTATACATCTCGCGTTCACACGCTTGTTGTTAGATTAACAGTAGCGTGCTTGTGCAGGATACTTTTTGTTGAGGGTAAGGAAGTCATCCTTTCCCTTGATGAGAATTATACCTCTCAGGTGTTTGAATCTATGTCTTAGCAATCAATAGCTTAGGATTAATCTTACCCTTAGCTTGCTTTTTCTCATTTAAAAGTGGCCATAAAAAAAAAAATTAGGGTTTTTAGACAAGTGTGAGAGTCATTTTTTAAAATTGCTAGTGTGTGATTTTTGACGTGATTCTTTGCGATCTGCGATTAGGCCATAATTTTTTTTCTTGGTTTTTTGCTTGTTGGTATTTTTCCTTTTTCTTTATCAATAATTTAAATATAAAAAAAAAATCTCTTTTCATTTTCTTGTTTGGTTGAAGAGTGTGTTTCTTCATTATTAGCCAGGGAAAAGTTGTTTATTTCATAAGTTTTTGCAGTTTACTTAGATCATAAGTAGCTTGTAGTCAAGTGAAATTTCTTTTGAGTTTGTTGTCCAAAATCTTAGAAAATTTAAAATGTATATATATATATATATATATATATATATATATATATATATATATATATTGAAAAGTTGTTGAAATTTTGCATTAAGTAAAAGTTTTTGTTTCCAGCGTTTTTATTCATTTTTGTTTTCGTCTTTTACACATCATCAGTTTCACTTTCATACCCCTTGACATAAGACAAAGCCATAAAATAAACACTAAATCTAAAATTGATTAGACTTTTATGTTTGTAGGGTTAACCAACTAGTTCAGGATTAGGGCCTTGGATTAGGTTGGAGAGGAAACTCGTCAAGGCCATTTAAAATAAAACATTAGAGTCTGAGTTAGGGAGTGTCTAAGTCCAATATCGTGAAAGTTATCCAGGACCACTCTCTAACACAGGGGATAAACACAAGGTTGCGTGCGGAAAGGTAGCGGAGATAACCCCTCCAAAGCTGGACCAATCATAGTGGAGAACACATATAGAGGGATTGTTTTGGGATTCCATTGATTGCATTTGCCATGGGGCTTCATGGGTCTTGAATCCATTCAAGGTCCTCAGTTGTCTTCTGGACCACTTTCTTTCGATACCCTTGATAGGTTTCAGGCTCGATACCCTGCTCATTGTGGTCTACCCAACTTTCGACTGTACCCGCCTAGTGACTGTTCACACACTGGCAACCTAGTTGCCTGTCTTTTTTAGGGACATACACAGGTGACTGCGGGGGTATACCATGGTACCTAGGACAGACATCGGGCCACGCTTTGCAGAGTATACCCAGAGGGTTCTTCCGTGTTTGAGTTGTACTTGCACCGGTAAGTTTCTCTAGTGTTGGTTGTTGTAACTGCTCTTTCAATTAATTTAGTGTTTGTCTGTCTTATCTTCTAGGGAATTTTTTTAGTGTGTGTTACTTTTGAAAGTTTAGACTACCCTAGTGTGTCTTTGATCTTCTCACGCAGTGGAGGATCACGAGCTCCACCGATCACGAAGTCTTCTTGGCCTGCCGCCGGTTACACTGGAGCCACCCCCACCACCATTAAGGCGAAAGCTAGACCAACAAGGGTCTTTTTAAGCTACCAGATCACAAGAAATTGTGCCCGACCAACTTCCGGAGGAATCAACTGTTTTGGACCTTGGAGCAAACACTCTTGGCCCGGTAGAAACCCCAACCACTGAGTTCTTGGCACCTTTCATCGTACCAATTCAATTTTATGAGTGCCAGACAGTGTTGCACATAGCAATGGAAACAAATGTTGTTACTTCTTCTGGGAATTGTTCAATTCCTTCTACGGTCGTCACCACGGGAGAGTTTTCACCTCATAACCCTCCATCACTGGTCCGAGCCACCATGGTCTCGACTGCTTCTACATCGCACAGTGGTCTGATCCCGTCTCTGGCGGCGACAACCCCTTTCACACCAAGTGCGACAGGCCCTCCATTCTCATGTGGGATGCCTAGTTCGGGTACAAGTCTTGTACTTTCCTACTCCACTTTACAGACTTTAGGACTAGGGGTAGGGATATCTAGTGCTCCTCTTCAAGTTCATATGGGGGGCACTCCTGCTCCTTTTAATGCTTTCCCTTACGGAGGAGGTCATATCCCTCCTTCGTCCCCTTCACTCGGTGGCTCGCATCAGCAATCTGACGGGAAACCTACATACCATAGTTTATTTGGAGTGGGGAGTCAAGGACCACCTTCGCATAATATGTCGGTAGGTTCGACACCATTTTCTTTGGCCGGAACGTTTGGTAACAATGCCTTCTCATTAGTCTCCTTCCCAACTGGGGGTAATCCTAATTTTGGACAATCTACTCCTATGCAGGGTATTATTTCTGCATAGGGGACAAACCTAGGAACTTCTTCTGCAGCAGGGCCTTGGAATTCTTGGCAGGGATCTGTTCCCTCGTCCAAAATATCGATCTGTGGTAATTATTTCCACAATCAATGGAACCCCGGACAAGCTACTATGCCTATCCCCATGGGACTGGCATGGGGCAACCCTTCCCAAAGTCCTTCAAATGTAATGCATGCCCAACCATCTATGTCCTATTTGGGAAATCAGTCGATGATGTCTCCACATATGCAAAATAAATACGTTGGCCAGGGCCCTGGTTTCTACCAAAATCTGGGCCAGCAGCCAAACTTTTCCTGGCAACCTAGTGTCAGTCAGACTCCAGGCCCCTTTTTCCCAAGTTATCACCAACAACCCAAACTACACTTCTGGTGACTTTGCACTTGCCTGATTTGACAAGGTTGTTGAATGACCCCATTTGTCACGATCCACGTTGGCCTCCTATGTCAACAAAGTTGGCTTCAGACATTCCAAAGTTTGAATCCAAGCCTAACGAATATCCAGGAGATCATGTGACTACCTTCCATCTTTGGTGCTCATCTAACTCATTAAAAGATGACTCCATATAGTTGTGATTATTTCAACGTACTCTCATTGGGAGTGTCATGAAATGGTACATTGAGCTCGATCGCTCAAGATACTCTTCTTTCGGTGAGATGGTAATGGCTTTCCTAAACCATTTCCAGTTACCTGTGAGATACGATGTTGGCACGGAGCTACTGGCCAATTTTGAGTAGACGAAAACAAACCATATCTCTGATCACATCCAAGAATGGAGACATCGGAAGAGTCTCATTAAGGTGCCAGTCCCACCAGCACTCCTTCTTGAGTGGTTCCTTAAGTCTTTGGTCCTACAGTTATCCAAAGACGTCACAACGTTGGGTGTATTCTCCGAAGAAGACACCATCATGAGAGCTCAACAATTTGAGCTCATATATTCTTAGTCTGGTTATTATACAACATCTTGCCAGATACGCCACGCTTAATACTAGATAAAACTAGACAGAGAGCTGGACCACATGCCGATGGTATGGTTGGTTCAGCACAAACAAAGTCTGCTAAGAAATTGACGAAGCAGTTGTAGAAGTTATCTATACAACACACAGTGGCTAGCCAAACTACTACTTTGGCTGCTCCCCCTACCCAAACGTCGGAAGTAAACACAGTGCAATCGACTAACCCAAAGGCCACCCAACAGCCTGAAGGAAAGAAAAAACAACGAAAGAAGGGTAAGGGGGATAAAAAACCCACCGATAATGCTGGCGGGGACAACACTGAAAAATGGAAGGTGAGGTATCCATGCAACTTGTGCATGGAAGATCACCCAACCCATCTATGTCCTCAACTTGCAGAGGCCCAAAAATTTGTCACGCAGCAACAACAGGCAGTGTTGACCAATCCATTTCAACATGGGAAAAATCTAACTCAAGCCTTTACAAGCACAAAAGGGGGCAGCCAAGAACCCTGTCCGCCTCTGAACAACCCCGCATCCACGAATGTATATATCGTTAGGGGTGATGATTTTATATCTACAAGAGTGCACGACTATAGTAAACCAAGCACTGTTGAGAAGGGTAAAGAAGCTGACCTCCCATCTCTTCCTCTACAGATTGAAAAGACGTTCGGATAAACAATGACATGCATTCCCAAAGGTGCATTTAAAAAAGCTTCTCATAACCCAAACGCAAGGGCCGCCCAGAACTACTCTGTGGTGGAGGATTTATCACAAACCCCTTGTGTGATGTCCACTTTGGAGGTCCTCCAAAGATGCCCTTCCCAAAGGAAAGCCTTGTTAACCACTTTAGGATCTACCGAGACTTGTAATCCGGGTACAATCATGCTGGATAAAACCGACTTAAAACCTCGTCTACCTTACCATGTAGCGTTTCAGATAGTAGTGTCTTATCCAACGAAAACTTTGACTTGGAATATATTTTGCATTGTGGTTGATGAGGGTGCCTCAACATGCGTTATGTCGTTGGCATGTTGCAAGTTCGTTGGCTAGCCCGTTTTGTCTCTGTCACCTACTCTCCTCACCGCTTCCGATGATCGTTCGTTCTGACCACATGGTATCGTTCCTTCTTTCCCCGTCCAGTTAGGAGGAAAGACTGTGTGTGTTGAAGTAGAGGTAGTCAGTGCTCCCCTTGACTATAACCTCTTGTTAGGAAGGAGTTGGACTTATGCCATGCAATATGTGGTTGCTACAGTTTTCTGGGTCTTGTTGTTTCCACACGAGGGTCGGATAGTGACCATCGATCAATTGTCCTTCTCCAGACCTAACCCTGCTTTGGGGGCATCCACGGTCCCGATGATTGATAATCCCCAACCAGGTGTTTTCAATGTAGGGGTTGGTTTGTGCCCATCTTTGATGGGTACCTTCGATTACCCGCCCCCTCAAGGTGATATCAAGTTTATATCCAATCACCATAAGGTTGAGATTTTTCAAGTTCCATCGTTTGGCACAACTTACTTCAACGATCCGTGGACACTTCCTTCCCCATCGGCCAAGATGGACGAGACAGGACACCCGAGCATGTCCATGCCCTTATCTGCAGCTGAAGTAGCATACTCTTTAGTCCAGCAAACTTTAGCCCACACTAATCCATCTCCTACACAAGAGTTAGATCCACTTCTGGAGCCTATTTGGGCTTAGGTTTATCTCGCTCACACCGATTCATTAGACTTAGTCTTACCCTATGATGAAGCAATAATTGAAGCAATGACTAGTCCGTATAAACCTTGGGAAGATCTTCATCACAAATCATACTTCCTCCCAGAGTTAAGCCGAATTGAAGTGGGAGAATTCACCATGACCATGACGGGAGAGCGGTCTTGTCCTATTAATCCCTTAGCTACACATGAGTTTTATGCTGAGGGTAATATGGAAACTATCATTGAAACCTTACCAATCAATATCTCTCGAAACCCTGGCATCATGGAGAATGTCTTCATCGAAGCGGACTGCTCCCCCGAAGAGATTCAAATCTACACAGATATTTTCAAAGAATTCTGCGACGTTTTTGCCTGGTCTTACGAGGAAATGCCAGGCATCGATCCAAGAATTGTTGAACATGAAATCACAACGTATCCTGATGCCAAGCCGGTTTGGCAGAAGCTTCATCCCATTAATCCTAAGAAAGCAGCAGCCATTAAGGTTGAGTTTGAGAAATTGCTAAAAGTCGGGTTTATATATCCTATCCATTTGACCCAATGGGTGTCAAACCCCGTACCGGTCAATAAAAAAACAAGGCATTATTCGTGTATGTACCGACTTCCATGATTTGAACAAGGCATGTCCCAAAGATAATTTTCCCACACCTTTCATCGACCAGATCATTAATGAATGTGCGGGTTGCGAAGCCTTTTCTTTCATGGACGGTTTTTTGGGATATAATCAAACCCGAAGACCAACACAAAATGGCATTCATTTGTCTATGGGGTACATTCGCATATCGTAAGATGCCTTTTGGTCTCAAAAATGTTGGAGCCACTTTTTAGCGGGCCATGTCTTTTTCTTTCCATGACCTCAAGCATATAGTTGAGGCATATCTAGATGATTTAGCATCGCGATCTCGCAAGAGAACGGATCATCCCACATACCTCTGACTTATCTTCGAACGTTGTCGCTACTTTCGGATTCGCCTGAATCCAAACAAGTGCAGCTTCTACATAACGTCAGGACGATTGTTAGGTTTCATAGTGTCAACAACATGGATCATGGTCGATCCTCTCAAGGTTGAGGCAATAATTCAGTTTCCCCCCCCCATGCACAATCCTTCAACTTCAGAGTCTACAAGGCAAGGCGAACTTTTTACGACGCTTCATCGCCAACAATGCCAAAATCACCAAGGGATTTATGCGCTTACTAAAGAAAGGCGTTCCCTTTTGCTGGGACGATGCAGATAAACACTCTTTCGATGCATTGAAACATGACCTCACAACTGCACCTCTGCTCCAACCACCTAACTATAACAAAGATTTCTTATTATATATGGCTGCAGAAGAGTCAACCATTGGCATGGTTTTAGTTCAGGAAGATGAATTGTTCTCAGAATACGTGATCTATTACCTGAGCTGAGGCCTCATAGGACCAGAACTTAATTATTCTCACATCGAAAAACTTGTGTTGGCAGCAGTTCATGTTGTTCAACGGTTTCGTCATTATGTTCTGTTTCGCAAGACCACCGTCATTGTTGTCATGAATCCTTTCCAGTACATGTCGACACGATGGGTAATAGGTGGAAAAATCAGTAGATGGATAGTCATCCTCCAAGAGTTTGACTTAGACTTCATTTCAGCAAAGTCCAAAAAGTCACTGGTCTTCGCAGAACTTATTTCAGAACTTTCAGTTGAGTCAGGTGACATTGTACCTGAAGAATTGCCTATCCGGGGGGATATGTTTTTGATCACATCTTTAGATCCCTGGTATGGAGATATACTTATCTATATCCAGACTTTGAAGTGCCCCACCTCTGGTTCCTATGATGAGCGTCGACGTATACGCCATCAGGCTAAGAATTATCTCATCATCGAAGATACATTGTATCGGAGAGGTGTCGACTGCATCCTATGTCAATGTCTCACTCATGAGGAAGTCATTATCATGCTTAATGATTACCATACCGGAGCTTGTGGTGGTCATCTGTCTGGGTTGGCAACAGCCCAAAAGATTCTACGAGCAGGTTACTTATGGCCGACACTTATCAAATATTGTATCGAATCGGTCAAGAAGTGTCATCCGTGCCAAATCTTCTCTCGGAAGATGAGGGCACATCCCACTCCCATGTTTCTTGTCATCACAGTTGGTCCCTTCACCAAGTGGGGGATTGTTTACACTACTTGCAACCCTCCTTCAGCAAGGGGGCACCGCTATATCATCGTAGTTGTAGACTACTTCACAAAGTGGGTCAAAGCTATGCCAACGTTTAAAGATGATGGAGAGACTGCAACTCTCTTTTTATTCAACCAAATCATAGCAAGGTTCGACGTCCCAAGGGAGATTGTCACTAACCATGGCAGTCACTTTCAGAATCAGATGATGACCGAATTAACATCAAAGCTTGGGTTACGGCAAGAACATTCTTCACCCTACTACCCCCAAGACAATGGGCAGGTGGAAGCTGTAAACAAAACTCTTAAGACTATTCTACAGCGAACTATCAACTCAGCCAAGTCAAATTGGCATTTGATGTTATACTCGGTATTATGGGCTTACCGAACATCTGTTAAGACTACAACCGGTTTCTCACCTTTTCAACTCATTTATGGGCTGGAGGCAGTCTTGCCCATCGAATGTCAGATCCCATCTCTAAAATTGGCAGTACAATTATTGCCAGACACTTCTCCACTCGAAGAACGGTTAGTATACCTTGAGCAACTCAATGAGCAACGTTGTGATGCAGCCCTGGACAACAAGGCTCACAAACATAAGGTCAAGTGTCAATATGATAGGTCTGTTTGTCCTTGGATTTTCTCTGAAGGCGACCTTGTCCTGGTCTATGACCAAGATAAGGACTCCCTGGGGGCAGGAAAATTCAAACCCATGTGGTTCGGGCCTTTCATCATAAAAGAGGTATTAAAAAAGGGTGTTTATTGTCTGGTTGATTTTGAAGGGAATGCTTTGGCAAAGCCTAGAAAATGGCTCTACCTCAAGAAGTATTACTCATAGGCAGGTCACTGTGGGTAACTTTTTGTAACATATGTATAGTCTTTGTACTATTACTTTTTAGTTTCTTTTAGTGTTATGTACGTGTCGTTGATATTATCTTTCTTCACTGTGGCAGATGTCAAGTGATTCTGAGGTTTTCGTTGGGTATGAAAATGGTGCTAGTCGGAACACTCGAAGGCTTGCCTCCGCATCTTGGGTAATATTTACACCTCAAGGCTAGTTATTATCTTCCAAAGGTATATGCTTAGGTGACACCACAAATAATGTCGTCGATTATAGTGCAGTTATTGAGTTGCTTCGTGACGCTTTGTCATTGGGTATCTCTCATCCCCGGGTCTATATCGATGCTCAACTAGTTGTGTCTCAGTTAAACAGAGTGTATCTGGTTCATGATCCAACTTTACACCGACGATTCCTTAGGGTATGTCTCTTAGAACGAAACTTTGATTATACTACATATTTTCATATTTCTAGGAGGTTAAATCAAGTTACAGATACTCTAGCTAATCAAATTTTAGATTGGCATCTTGCACACACATGAAAGAACATTGACATAAGCATGTAAATACATTTTTGCACACATGATCCATAAGACACAAAAGACCAAAAAAACATATATAATATCATAAAGTAACCAGAATACATGGATGGACGCAAGCGCCTCAAAATTAGGACCGATAACGAGTCAAAGGGCTTATGCCCTCAAAAAATATATACTAGTGCTCGTGGCATGTCAAAATATCTAGCTAAAGTCAGGGCCTGTGGGCCCTGTTATACTGGTCCATAGCATTGGCCAAGCATCGAAACAACTAGACCCACGTTCATGGTGCCCCCACTACATGAGGCTGCATGGATGGTGGCAGGTCCTCAATCTCTTTGATCGGGACCGTGCGAGTGAGCGCAGTGAAGTTATGCTCAACCCGTCTCAGTACCCTCTCAGCCTCCCCGGCTGGAAGATCTCCTGCTACTACTGGTCCCCCGGCAACGGAAGGTGTGGCCCCTGGCCGAGGACGACGCTTGTTCCTCGCATAGTCAGTGGGTCGCACTGGTCCCACATCTGCACACAATGAACACATATCCGTCAAATACTCTGGCATAACAAAAAAATGATATATATAACAAAGAAACATAAAAATTACATATAAAACAAAAAAAAACTACAAAGGTGGAGACGTACCCATCTCCCCCCGCACCTCACCAGGAGGTACTGGTATCTCCGGGTCTCTAGAAAAATCAATCCCGACATAGGGGTAGTCCTCTATAACCGGGATCTGTCATGAAAACAATGAAAAAAATTCATCATCGAAGGACTCATTGGTCCTTCCACCACCCTATTGCGGCAGTAGTACTACCCATCTACACATATCAGGAAGAGAGGCCTGGTGTCCTCATACCATTACTCAAGGACTAAAACTCAGAGATCTCTTAAAAAAGAACGAACATAGAATGGTCTCGAACCCAAAGTTCCTATGTGTCCACAAACGGCAATCTATCAATTGCCTCTTCATACACTCAAGCAAAGTGGTACTCCAATCAAAAACTTGTGCATTTAAGCACTAGACTGCACAGTTCATCTGTGCGTGGGATGCCTGATGTAGAGCAGCAGAACCAGTAATTCGCCCAATAAGCAATATTATCGCCTATGGCGATAAATTAGTGATCTTGCTTATGGGCACCTGCGTGCTTGAGCGGTCAGTATCATTTGCACAATATAGGCCTATCAATTTCGCTATGTTATGCGGCCCCGCAGGAAAAGTCTGGAAATTGACTGGTTCCCCTCTCCTAGAGATGTTAGTCAAAAAGTAAATGTCCTTGACCATGGGCACCAATGACTGCCCCTCTAACATGAATGCCTCTGCATCCAGATGCCAGTAGTCAACCAAGGCATTCAGTAGCCTAGGTTGTGCCCGCATGAAAGGAAATAGAAAAAACTTGAGTAACCCACACTGCATCAAAGTAGCCACAGCATTGGGGTCTTCCCTGACTAACTCATTTACCTCTTCATTCTCTCTTTCTCTCCAGTGGACATGCATCCTACAAAACAAAAAAGGTTCAGGAGGGTTAACCCTTGCTTTTGAAGTCTTTTTCATTCAATAAGGGGGCCCACGCGTGTTGTAATGGCGACAGTCGCGTGTACACAAGTACAGAGTTTACTCTGCCTGAATGTACATGCGGCCTGTCCTGAGATAGCCCGCGTGGACCTAGGGCCGACCTTTTTAAGGTCGACGCCCCCCCTAAAAAATGAAACCCAATGAAAAAATAAAGACATAAAATGAAAGATAAGGGAGTTTGTACTTACTTGGTCCAGACAAAAGTTTGTTTCATCCACTGTAGCTGCCGGAATCACCACTTTAATCAAAGGGGGTCTTTTGGCTCCAGAGTCAAATTCCAAATCAGCAATGGTGATAATGAGCTGCCAGCTTCTATTTATAGACTTTTTGGCCTCTTTTTGTCACTTTTTTGGCCTCTCTTGTCATATTCTTTATACCAAAAACCATTTAGTGTGATTCAGGAGTTGCATAGGAGGGATTTGATCAGGTATTGGGTCAGTTTTTTTTTAGTTTTGAGTATTTTTCGACGGTTCATGGAAAAAATTTCCGACGATCAACTTGAACATATAGGTTAGGTTTCTACCCTGATTTTTGTATCTCGTTGTATTTTTACTTTACCATAGGATCAATCCCATTAGGTTGTGACACGGAACCATCATATCTGCTTTAGAAGTGTCGCAACTTGGTGGTAGAGCTTACCGAAACATGGATGCCCTAGGTAGATCCTGGTTGCATTATGGTATTCATGCTGTCTCTAAAAACATTGTAGGCTCCGGAGTCATTATAGTCTTTCCTGAATATGAGTTTGAGCCTCATTTGCATGATTCTTCTTCGCTCTTGACCTCACCCTCAGGACTCCCAAAACATAATGGGTCTTCTTTTAAGCCCTTTTCAGACCCTCTAAATATGAAAAGATTGTCGAGCGATCTTGTGGCGTTTCATGCTCGTTAAACTGAAATTTGAAGTCACGTCTGTCCGACGATAGTTTACCCCTTTTTCGGTCCAGACAGTCAACTGTACGAAAAAGGGTATACTCTATGGAACTTCAACTCTATAGAAGAGTACTCTTAGGTATAATTTTATCACTTTTTCGGGCCTAAGGGACTAAACCTATGAAGAAGGAACCCCCACGGAGTCCATAGTTAAGCTCTTTCCAGACTCCCTAAAATTGAAAATATTGTCGAGTGACCTTATTCTTTCACACTCGTTAAAATGGTCCAGAAGAACATTCCTGACAGAGTCCATAGTTAATATTTTTTCAGACTCCTTAAAAATGAAAAAAATGTCGAGTGATCTTGTCTTTATCACACTCGTTAAAATGGTTTTGAATAGATGTCTTGTCGGTGCTAGTTTACCCCTTTTTCGAACCGACTAGACTATCTTCAAAAAAGGTACCCCAATGGAGTCTCCTTTTATGTTTTTCAGACTCTCTAAATATGAAAAACCATCGAGCTTACCTTCTCTGGGCTCGTTAAATTTACATCGAAGGCCGTTACCATTGTGTGTTTTGTTAACCGCGTTTGCATACCTTTATATGCCAGCCTTGTAATAGTTTGCTTCTGCGTTTTAACACCCTTGGCCCCCGGAGGATTTTTCCCGAGTATCATTATTTTGGACATCAGTCTTGTCCTTGTACCTTGAACTTGTATGTTTGTAACACTCGTGTTGGTTGTGGAGCCTGATTATCTTCCTGATTTAGAGGTCTTTTACTTTCAACCGTGTTTATACCCCATGAAGTATTTACACCCCATAAGTATGTACACTCTTCCACATGGGGGAGTGCATAGGGGGGGTACCCCCTCTGCGGGGTCCGGGGGAGCTATCCTCCTGGTTGGGGGGTTTGGGGGCAAGCAGGCCCCCAGTAGGGGTTCGAGGGTGAAGCCCCCGAAGGAAAAATTACCTTGTAAATGTATATTGTAATTTCATTGTAAATCTAGATTATTCATTATAAGGTCGCATATCTAACGATAGAGAGTATGTTAGGGTTTTTTTCCCTAAAAGGCAACCCTCTTTTATGAGGGAAATGTATTGTGGCTATGGTTGATGGTGAATATTGTATTCTAAGAGAGGAGACTGTGAGAGAAAGAAGAGGAAGTTACAGTGGGTTTTGTTGTAGGTTGTATCCCTTCATTTGTTGGATAATAATAAAGGAAGGACCTGGAAATTTCTCTGGTGGACGTAGCCCACACTAGGTGAACCACGTAAATCTGTGTCTCTCTTGTATTGTTTATCTTTTGTGTTTTGTTTCCGCATTTGTTTTATTTTATTGCTCCACAGTCCTATTTTTCTAACAATTGGTATCAGAGTGAAAGGTAACTCGTAGGAAAAGAGGTTTCCTGGTTCGAGTGGGAACAATGTCGAAAGATGGAAAGTTTAGGGTCGAGAAATTTAACGGCCAAAACTACTAGTTATGGAAGATGCAGATGGAAGATTATTTATATCAGAAGGATATATTCCTACCATTGGGTGGAGTAGAAAAGAAGCTAACGGCCATGAAGTACAAAGAATGGGAGATTCTTGACAAAAAGGCTCTAGGAACGATACGACTGAGCCTAGCAGCGTCGGTGGCTTTCAATATTTCCAAAGAAAAGACAATGAAGCGTTTGATGGACACATTGGCCAAATTGTATGAAAAAACCTCAGCGTCCAATAAGGTATTTATAATGAAGAGATTATTTAATATGAAGATGTCAGAAGGTGGGTCTATTGCAGATCATTTAAATGAATTTAATATGGTTACTAATCAACTAAGTTCTGTAAAAGTGGACCTTGATGATGAGGTCAAGGCTCTTCTGATCTTGTGCTCATTTCCAGAAAGCTGGAACAGCTTGGTCATGGTTGTAAGTAACTCTATCTCTGGTTCAAATATTTTAAAATTTGATGATGTTGGTGGTATTATCCTTAGTGAGGAAATGTGACGGAAAAGAACAGGTGAGACATCAGGTAATGCGTTGAACTTGGAGAACAGGGGAAAGAGCTCAGGGAAACCACAGAAATTCTAGGAAGGGCAGATCCAAATCCAGACTTGGAAAGATAGAGTGTTGGAATTGTGGGAAAAAGGGACATCTGAAGAAAGACTGCAGAGCTCCAAAGAAACAAAGAGATGGATAGCAGGAGAGAAATCAGGAAGCAAATGTAACATGTGATGTTTTACAAGATGCTTTGATTCTTTCTGTAGATAATATTTCTGAGTCTTGAGTAGTAGATTCAGGGGCTTCATTTCATTCCACACCCCATAGGAAACATTTTCTAGATTATGTTCAAGGTGATTTTGGACAGGTTCATTTGGGTGATGATGCACCATGCAAAATTGTTGGAATGGGAAAGGTAAAAATAAAGCAACGAAATGGAAACCAATGGTTGTTGAAAGAGGTAAGACATGTTCCAGATTTAAGGAAAAAATTAATTTCAACGAGGCAATTTGCAAGTGAAGGTTGTATATCCATATTTACAGATAAGACGTGGAAGGTCATCAAAGGATCATTGGTGATATAAAAAGGAGAGAAGGTAGGTACATTGTATTTATGTACTGGTAATACTGACTCTTCTATATCTTTAGCTTCTACAGAAGTGGATACAGCACTATGGCATCATAGGCTGGGACACATGAGTGAGAAGGGTATGCAGATCCTTCACAAAATAAATTTGTTGCCAGATCTTAAACAAATTGATTTGGACTTCTGTGAGAATTGTGTTTATGGAAAACAAAAGA
>ML804883.1:213521-227310 GCA_009831015.1 Picea engelmannii | reverse complement strand
GGCAGCATAATGAGTCACCCTTGGATAAAGCACATCTGTTCATTTGTTCATCAAACCCTGGGATTTAATATGACCTTAGGAAGTTGTTCTCACTACATAGAGTTGTGTCTTCCCCTGTTTGGTTATTCTTCCAAACATATGGAGAGTTTGTGTTGCCTCCTGCCTCATAAACTTATGTTAATGCCATGCTGCCTGAATCTCATCATTTGTCGTGCTATTGTCTAAGGGAGGTTTGTCACCAAGCCTGAGTCGACCCCTCTACAATTTGTCTCTTGCCCTCATGCCTAGCCATCTTGAATGTCCAATCAAGTCCTTGTTCGAAAATCAATGAAGCCTTCAGTCTAATCATCAAGTCCATGACCGACGAGCCGTTGAAGACCTCTGGGTAGTGCAGTCGTACACCCATATTACACTCCTACCTAAGTTTTGAATATTTTGAAGTTGTTGCTCGAGCTCTGAATACCTCATCTCTAGCCATCAGGTCAAATCATCTTCTAGAAGATGGATACTCTATATGTATATCTTTTTTATTTTGAGATGTAGCTCCACTGTGTATTGTTCGCGGCTACTCTTTATATAGTTATATGACATGGATCTACAGTGTATTTGATTGGTAGCCATGATTCTATTTTATCCCGAGCATGGGTATGCCTGCCTCGGTGAGACATTTATTATTTTGCAGACGGCGCCTCCCAGTTCTTGATCCTTGGGCTCAATTTTTCGACACATCAGTAAAGATTGCTAATGTATTCCAGCCATCAGATGCTCTTCTGACCTCACACATTAGGGGGCATATGTTATAACCCTAAATTGCACCATACATGCTTACCTTACATCAGGCCATCTCAGATCCCTTCTTTGCCAAAGCACTATTGAGAAACTCTTTAAAAAACCTCTTTTATAAGGGCCCACGCGCCCTACTCCATTATTGCACACGTGTACACGGTGGCTGACCTAAAATAGCCCACGTGGACCGACAAAAGAATGAAAAAAGGAAAGTTGTCGACGGAACACACAACTCTAGGTGAGTTAACTGAAACTCCTGGTCATGCATGGTCGAGGGTTCATCCAAATACCTAGCTTCTTCTAGCCTATAAAAGAAGGGCTAGGGGTCCCATTTGGAGGAGGAAAAAATATAGCAAAGAAACTCTGCCCATTTGCATATTCCCATTGTCCCAACCCTTTAGCCATCCTTGTGCCAGAAGAGAGACAAAGCAAAGAAGTTGGAGGACAGTTGAAGAGGAGCCCGGGATCAAGTTCACGGAGCGGTGGCCGGTCTTGACTTTTTGTAAGTTGACTCATTCAAAATAATAAAGAAAATTCTTTTCCCGTCCCAATTCATGAGTTATTCATAATTTGTTAAGTACATATTTGAATTTCTAACCTGTTAGTCTATAGGTAAGATGCATGTGTAGTTGTTGCTTGTCTTGTATGCAGGTCAGCATTAGAAAGGAGAATTGTGAACAAGTGATCAAGTGCGACAAGGGATCGACATCAAATGCCTGGAACAAGGTAGGTTGGTCTAGCCATGTTTTACTGAAAATAAATAGGCTTTAAGTCTGGGGACGAAGGTAGAAAGTAGATTTTCTCTTGGTCATATCTGCATGCAAAGCATAACCCTATATGCTAGTCCGTAAGGAGATTTCCCTCACAATACTCTGACTACTTCTTTTTTGCTGACTTTGACAAGGTCATCAAAATGTATGTGACCCATTCTTCTGTTCCATAGCCAACTTTCATCTTCCTTTCCTAGAAAACATTTTTCATTTCCAATTTCACTTAACACATATATGTTACTTGAAGTTCTCACAGTTGTAGAAATCAATTTTCTTGAACCTTCTTTTCTTATCTCGCACTTTTGTGAATCAAAATTAACTTTATGACCTTGGTCACACATTTGACTCACACTTAGAAGATTATGTTTCATATCTTCTACTAGTAGAACATTTTCTGCCTTGGTATTCTTGTTCCCAATTCTAACTGTTCCTTTTCCAATGATTTTAGCTGAATCATCATTTTCGAAGGAGACCGATCCATCTCTTTCCTTTCTTAATGTAAGAAACCTGTCTCTATCACCTGTCATGTGTTTTGAACAACTTTATTATTCTTAGCTTGTAGAGAGAGTGTGCATTCTTCATTGCTATATTGATTATGCTTTCTTATCCATGTCGTTTTATGAGGTTCATGTATGTGACTATTGTTATTATGTTGCAGTTCTCTAGGAGGGATTGTCATTCTCCAATCTTTGGCCATGTGTCCAAAGTTGTTACATTTGTAACATTCCACTTCAGTGCTCAAAGATTCAAACATGTTGTAACTTCTTCTCTGTGTTTCACTAGGCCTTCTTGGATAACCCTTTTGTGTATGACTTTCAAATTTTTTTATGTTCCTATTGTTAGCTTTGCAATTCACAGCTTTATGTCCAAAATTATTACATGCATAACATAAACCAAAAAAGATAGTTTGATACCTGGGAGTTGAATATATTCTAAAAGGAGGTACTCTTATCAATTATTCTTCTTCCTGAGGCCTATCTGTCGATTCTTGATTGTTGGCATAGGGGCAGACCCAGGGTTCAACACTTCAACAGCGCACCAACAAAACCCTAAATATCAGCCATTTCAGCAACACCTGCGAAGCAGATGAAGTCTCACTCAAGGTAGAGGCAGAGGGGGTTGCAGGACTTAGATTTATGCAACCTAGCTAGGACACAAATCTATGATTACAACACTTAACAGAGCACTTAGCAGTTAACATTCATTAGTATTTAACCCTTATTTACATCACAGATTCAAACCCTAATTACATAACAACATAGTATTCAACAAGATCTAACACTTCCAAGCACTTAGCACATAGAAATAGATCATATCTAGCATTCATTCACATCACTAGGCACTAAGCTACTATATCAGATGCATCTAACATACATAAAGATAACAACATTAAGCATAAATCACATCAATCACACAAGGCAACCATAACACAGGATATATGTGGTTCACCCCCAGTGCGGGGCTATGTCCACCAACTCTTCTTCTTCTTTATTATCTTCTATCAATCTTCTTACATGCATAGAGCCCAAAAACCCCACTCTGCATAGGACAGGATATCTGCGCGCACCTCGCCAGATCCTCTTTCCCCAAGTTAGGTCACAGCACAAAGCCTTCTTACACAATCTGCACACCATCTTCTTAAACTCACTTGCACTTATCTTTGCAAGTCCTAACACATAGCATGCACAAAGCCTCTTGCTCCGCACTAAGCCAAAACTATTCACTACTACTTCACTACTTTCTTACATCGCCTAGATATCTATTTACAAAAATGCCAAAGCATGGGTAAACCCATGGGCCAACATCCCATAACCCGTTACATAAACCCTAAACCCAAAAATCCTGCAAAAAGGGGGTGAGATCCCGCGATCTCCGCTTCGCCTGGCGCTCTATCTTCAACCAGCCTATCGAAGTCCCAAAATCGGTCAAACGTGACCCAATTTCTCCAAAACTTGGTCAAGGGCCAACATTGATTCTGAAATCTGAATCTTCTCAGTGGAGGAGTGTCCCTGTAATCTTCCTTGTTGATCTTCCTATCCCCTTTGATTGTTTCTGCATAGCTTTTTTGGATATGTTTCTTGCTCTATTGTTTTGGAGCTTAATCCCTTTTTTGTCTGATTGTATCCAAGTTTGGACTTGTCATGATGAGGTTTTTGACTGTTGATAATGTCATCCAAAACTTTTGATTTGTTCTTCATATTTTTCTTTTGAAGATTCTTTCTTAATGTGACAATCTTTGCTTCCAAATTTCCAATGATCCTGTCTTTTTCTTCTAGTTGTTCTTTGAGTGCTTCTTCAATTCTTTTATCTTCCTCTATTTGAACCTTCAAATTTGTGATCATTTGTTCTAGTTCTTGAGTGTCTTCTTTCTTGTCTAGTTTTGCTTGTAGTTTCTTGTTTTTCTTCTTTTCTCTTTTGATAACTTCTATGGCACACATCAATTCTTATCGGTAGTCAACTTCTGTCTCTTTATATTCTTCTTCGGCTTCTTCATATTCTTCTTCGACCTCTTCATATTCTTCTTCAAAGTCTTATTTATCAGATTCTTCTACTGCCATGAATAGAACTCTTTTTGTCTCACTGTCACTGGCTTCATCTTCATCTAATGATGAGATGTATTCTTTGGTGCATAAGCTTTTCTTGAAAGCCTTCTTTGTGGTTCTTTTTCCTTTATATGTTTGTTTTCTATTTGAGTAACCTTCATCGTTTCTTTTTTTCTTATGAGGACATTTGTTAGCAAAATGACCAATACCATCACAATTAAAACAAATCAAAGAAAGATTACCTCTATACATGTCGTTGGTTCCCTTGTTCAATCTTTTGACAAAGTTGGCCACTTATTCATCATCTTCTGAGATGTCACTGCTGCTTCTATGTTCTTTTTATTTTTACTTTCCCTTTTTCTTTGACTTTTTGGATGCTTTGAAGGATGTTTCTTTTATATCTGGATTTTCCTATTCATTTCTCATTTCATATGTTGTGAATATTCCATGTAATTCGTCCATGTTTATTGAGTTCAGATCTGCTCTTTCTTCTAGTGCTGATATCTTAGGATCAAATCTCATAGGAAGAGATCTTAGTACCTTTTGAACAATTATAGATTCTTTGATTTATTCTTCAAATCCCATGATTGAATTTATTGTTTCATCGATTCGTAAAAGGTAAGTTGCAATATTCTCATCTTCCTTCATCTTTAGTTGTTCGAACTGACCTCTATAAGTTTGAAGCTTTGTTGCTTTAAATTTTGAATCTCCTTCATAAATATTTTGAATTTTGTCCCAAATCTCTTTAGTGGATTTATAATGTGCAACTTTGGTGAATATCGATTCTCCGAGACCATTCAAAAGTGCATTAGTGGCTTTGGAGTTATTCTGAATGAGTTTTATTGCTTTGTCATTTGTCGGCAAAACTGTTGGTGTTGTGTATCCATATACAATTGATTTCCAAATTTCAAATCCTTGTGCTTGTATATATGTTTTCATCCTTATGCTCCAAAATGCATACTTTTGTCCATCAAACTGTGGTATTCGATTTGCCGTGATTTTTCTGCGGCACTTTTTTGCCGCACTTTTTCTCCTGCAATTTTTCTCTATCAATAATACCTGCCCAAATAACCTTTCACAAAATAGATATTCAATGATATTCAAGTGTGATTAAAATGATAGAGTCATGCCTCTTATTTATACTTTCATGTAGCTTCCTCAAGGGGTTACCTTTTAACCATCTTAAACCACTTTCTTATTTTAGGGTTAACCAACTTCTAACCACTTGTCCACTTAGTAATTTCTCCATTGACTTTATAATTTAAATAATTTATTTTGTATTCACTTTGACTTATAGTACACTCATCACTTCACTTTATTATTTACCTTCTAAAATATCTCAAACCACTTTCCTCATTTTAGGGATTTCTCCATTAACTTTATTATTTAAATAATTTCTTCTTGGCAAACACTTTGACTACTTTGACCTTTTGGGGCTTCTAGATGACTCATGAGGGTTCTCCAACTTCACATGGTCATAACTCTCTAACCGTGAGGAGTTATGTGATGTTCAACATACCACCAGAAATGGCATGACATGTACTATCCATCTAGAATAGTCTTACCTGCAAATATATCAAAACTCATACCATTATCCATCAAACAAGCTTGGGTCCATTACCCAAACCTTTGTGCTACCAGAATTCACTACCGAACTTTCTTCAAGGGTTGACATCAATGAAAACCAACCCAATTAATCAACACCTCATCAAATGGAAGAACCTACTAGTGGAATAGGCGACATGGGAAGATGTTTTCTTCGTGCATGTTATCACTAAAATTTCGTTTGCAACATTGCACACAAATGGTTATATAAATATAGCAATGCCAACAACAATTAGTTCACCTGTAGCCCTGAAATGCATTCCAAAGGCAAAAACTATACAATTGGGTAAAAATTTGACATGCGCTAATTCACCAAAAGAAGCGTGTGCATAGTGCGCAGTGTGCGCGGGACAAGAAAGCCCTCAGAGCACACAATGCGCAAAGTGTGTGACTGTGTACAAAAAAATGTGTGCACTTCTATGAACAATGCATTTATGGATCTTATGCCCCCTAACCACTTATGTACCAGCTCCCAACCTAATTTGACCTTCATATCTGAGCGAAATATGAATGGGGGGTGGTCAAAGACTAGAGGGTGCCCTAAAAGGCCCCTTGTTCACACCAAAAACCAATTACATTTTTCCTCAAAGAATTGTTATAAATAAGAGTCGTGGGTGCACTAAGAAACCAAGATCTTCATAGTATTTTTATGCTGCCTCAATTCTCCCTTGAGAATCCTCTTTTCTCTTTGGAGCTTTCAATCATCATTGCAATAGGCCATTACACTCACCTCTTGAGGGAATAGGCATTGATTGTCTTCACCATTTTCCATTTTTCTTCCATTGTAAGAAGAGATCTCCATTAGGGAACTCAAGACTCCTCCCAAGGAGGAAGAGGGGACTCATAAGTCCTCATTTTTCTCTACGGTGTTTTTCCTACTAATATAGTTATCCATTGGTAGAATTATCTTGGTCATTGGTTAAATTTTTATGGTTCTAAGTTTCTCATGCATTCTAACTTTTATTTCTTAGTTTTTTTAGTTTGTTTATTTGTTTATTACATGTGTTTGGCTTGTTTAACCCACTCACAAACTTCTGTCTTGTCTAGCGGGCTCATCTAGACATGCAAGTGTTGTTGTTTTGTTCACCCAAGTGACAAAACCAACACAACATATTGGTGACCATATTGGGGATAGGTATCAAATTCCACCCTATTTGAGCTTAGAGAGCACTTATTTTTAATCAATTTGTCTTGCAGGTACCAAAATCGACCTAGCCTTACCTGCTAAAGGCAAAATTATGAGCTGGAGAAGGAGTATTTCACTCAAAAACTCCCCCCCCCCTGACGTGTAACAGGAAGTGCATGGATCTTCCTTCCCACAGATGCGCACTCTGCGTGCCACAGACTTATTTTCTATGTGGATTGTGTGCCCTCTATGCACCTATCAGAATTGTAACCCGTGCACATATCCAGTCTTTTCAAAATTGTAAGGATTTTTGGATGATTTGAAGGCCCCTAGCCTTCAAATTTTTTCTTTCATGCACTTTGTAATGCACATGCACTCCACTTAGAATCCTTTCCCATATGAAAGGTTAGCTAAACATAGGCACTTAGGGGGTAAAAGAACCAAATATTCTCCTTCTTTTTTTTTCGTTGCCACATGGATGGCTTGTTTGGTTTGTAAAATTTAAGTTGAGATTATTGTTATCATACATAAAACACTTACATTGGGACCAAAAATTAACTTTTACCATTGAGTATGCCCTTCTCTCGCACCCTAGTGTGATCTTGAGAATCATAAAGGTGGTTAAGGGGACATTTCATTTCCCTTAACAAAAATATTTAGGAGAGGACAAAGCCCCCCTAGAGCTCCTCTTAGTTTCTTTTGAAATCATCTTAAAGTTGTAAGGGCCCATACATGCCCACATGTTGCAAACTTAGGATGGTTTCTTGAAATTGTTTTCTTAGTTTACATCACTATGGAAGTTTAAAGATCAAAGTAACGGGCCCATACATGCGCACATGCTTACAATCTAGGATAGTTTTCAATCTTTCTTATTGTAAACAACATTTAGGGAGTTTAAAGGATTGGTAAGGACCCATATGTCCACATGTTAGTTCTTTAGGGATTTTAAAATTCCGCAAGGTTGTACCAATGACACTTAGTAAGCTAGGTAACAAAGATTTGTAAGGACCACAGGAAGTCCACCTGTTGCAATTTCACACCTAACTTATTAAAACTTGGCACACTTTTTCACTTGATCACACACAAAGACACTCCTCGCTCACATAATTTCCATTTTGAATTGTGGAGGTTGAAGTAGGTTTTCTCCAAAGGAATTATGAAACGTCTCACTACTTCTTTGGAAATTATCCACACCCACTTAATTCAAACAAGATTGGTTCACACCCCCACTCTCTCAGCCCACCACATCTAATTTTTTTCTAAAATTGTCACTAAGTTTTCCTCCATCGGAGGTTCCAAAAGAATTTTTTTAGTCTGCGTAGGATCTCGGGGGTAGGCATCCAAATAACCCCCTGTTATCTAGTTCTCACATTTTCAAACATTAGAAGTTGACAAATAGGGAACTTTCAAATCCTCCAATTCAAGTGTTCCTACACCATAAGGCAGGGAGATACCCGTGAAGGTTTGAAGGCTGAGGTCCGGTTGTTCTATGCATCCCCCATTGAGTCACCCAACTCTTGGAAGGGATCCAACCCATGACCCATTTCTGAGGCCAAAAATCTAAATGTCGCACTTTGACTGAGGTACCTAGTGACCAAAATTTAGGACATCTACCCAGGTGGAAATTATGGGCTGCAATTTCACCTTGATCATATTTTGTGTGGCTATTGGGAAATATCACCAGCTCTTTTGGGATATGCACCCTCTACCCCTCATTATAACTAATTATTTTAGCCTTCACTAGTTCCTCTTCCGGTGGTTTCAGACCCCACTGTTGAGTGCTCTTGGAAGGTCCAGTGTTGTTTGAGAGGAATAATGATACGTCTTTTAGGACATGAGAATTTTCTTTTATTTATTCCCCTACGCGGACAAAATCCACCTACCCACATGTTTTCTTATTTACAGTTGATTGATATGATGCTATAACACACCCACGACGGGGCATAAAAAATTTCTCTTTTCTTAAAGGATAGATTCTCCATCCATGGTTTCTAATTTGGGAAGTTGGGGAACCAGTCTAACCTCCCAGTCAAGGATCTCCAATTCTGAATCTAATGACTCTCTGAGACCTTGATGGTCTCGCTCTGTAATTAAATGCAAACCCTTTCAACTTCCGAGTGCAAGTCTAATGGTACCCACAACCTTCCCTTCACGCTTAGGAAATCTCTGAGTTTGGGTGCTAGCCCCTTTTCTGATAATCCCCTCCTTGAGGTGACCTTGGGCGATAACCTCATGCAAACACACAATTGTGGGCATGACCAAAGGAGGTTTGACACCAAACTACCTTTTGGCCCGTAATTCTCCTCGAGCCTCCACGTGTTCTTTCTTCAAAACTGTGGTTTCGATTGCAGCCCGCCCTCAACTTTTTAAATTTCATTCATCTCCGATATCCACAATGCTATGGGACCGTCAATCTCATGATATTGATGATTCCTCTGAACTGATGGCTCAGATCTATCCCTTTCAAAGATGCAGATCAGATTTGACCTCTTTCAAATCAACGGCTGTGATTTATTTCAGAATTATAGACTTCGGAATTCTCAAGTCTCAATCTTTCCTTTCTTCCATACATCAATATTTCGAAGTCGATGATTTGTAGACACCTATCCTTCTCAATCAATGGATCTACCTCTCCTTCGAGGGTTTGACCTTTCAACTAGATCAACGGTCCTATGGCCCTTTTCTTGATCAACAGTCGAGATTTCCTTCGGGTCTCCGGACTTCTGAGATCTCAAATATCAAACTTCACTTCCCCTCGAAGTAAGTAGATTCCTACCGCATGTCTTCTTGAATCGGACGATTGAGGCTTGCTTTGGGTCTTTACCCAAAATATACAAATTTATACCACCTTTTCTCTTGATCGGATGGCTATGAATTACTTTGGGACTTTACCCAGAATCCACCAATCTACGCCACGTCTCTTCTGGACCTAATGGTCCAGATACCTTCGACTCTTTAGGAGTTTATATGTCTCTCCCACAATTATTCCGATGTCTGAATCCTTGAACTCTTGGATCTACTGATACCTGTCAACCCTGATGATGGATGGTTTCAACTGGTTTCAAAACTTTGGGACTTCGCAAGTCCACTCTTCTGTGCACTTTCAAAGGATTTAGGCCTCATGCACTTTCCTTTGGATCCAATAGTTGTTGCTCCTTGTGCTCAGATCTAATGAATGAGATCTGATATCCTCCTACATGTACGACTTCTTCCCTCACTTGGAAGATTCCAAACGTTTCAAATGCCTCAACCTTTGATCCTTCTGCAAGTCCTTGATTTTGGGTCTCATCTACGTTTCTGAAAATGCTATCTCTCCTTAGCTTCTGGACTTGGAATAAGTCCAACTCTTGTATACTCCTTGCACCATCACCTCTTAGCTTCTCGAACTTTCTCAGTCTCCCAAGGAATTCTACCCTTCTACGTCTTCCAAAGGACTATCTTTCAACACTATGTCCAAGTGTTGGCTTGGTGTACTCCTTGCACAGGTCTTCCTCTAGAGTGTTCGACAACTCAGTGAGTGTCTGAATCGATATGATGACAAGGATGGCCTTTTCTCTCATTAAACGGTTCGCATCCATCCCCTCTGTCAAATTCTTAAGTCATCTACAGTTCTTGTTACTCTGGTAGTTCGGGTAACTTGACTATCATGAAATTTGACCTTCCGAAGCTTCGAGCTCCCGAGATTCTGAAACCTTCAACAACTAACTCCACTTTAACTTACAATCCACAAAATCAAATCTCATGGATTAGACGACTAAGGGGAGTCTCGTAGGATCAATAGATCTATGGTCTAGGTCGATTTCATGAATTCGGCTTTCGGAGGTTTAGTTACACCAACGTGTGATTCTCCCATCGCACAAACTTTGAACTCATAGATCTGACGATCAAGGTGGGTCCCAATAGATCCTTGTATCTACGGCCTAGATCACATCATGACTTCGGGTTTCGGACTTCAAAGGATTCATCCCCTTCATGATGATTACCCAAATTTGTCGAACTTGTGAAGGTTGAAGGAGTCAAGGAGTTAATGCCTGCGCGCCTTCTTCAAATCTAATGGTTGTGACAGACCTCGGATCCTCACGAACAGGTCTCGTCCATTCATCTTCCAAATGAAAGGATATTCCCTTTCGATACTTGAATCTCGCTATCCTTCCTGAGCTTCATCCATTACGAAGGAATTAAGAGCATTGTGCTCTTTCTCCTGGACTTAACACTTAGAAGGATCTTCTGCGCAACTCTTGCGCTCCTTCATCAGTCTAGAAATTAAGTGGTTCTTGGTCTATGCTTGCCTCACAGAGAGCCTATGTGTATCTTCACTACCTCTCCCGAGCTTAACAAATTCTATCCTCCAAGTTACTCAGAATGACTAGGAGGATCGGCATGCATACATGAAACTGTACCTAAGGTTGACGAACTCATAGTTTGTGGCTCTAGCTTAAGCCACCACAAGGTGCAAGCATTTACAAATACAAAACATATCCAATCCATACTTTATTAAATACACAATTTAAACAAGAATAAAGAGATGGAGTATAACCATTAAGCAAACATACACATCCCTAGGTCATTCACAGTATATCCCATTTCATTACATAATTACAACTTAATTTCACAAGGTATGAGAATACTTATATATTACAAGTTGCATCCAACCAACTGACTGTGGATGTGCACCTTTCCACCCAACCATATTCTTAGAGGAATTCATTATTAGCACTCTGGCCACCCTCGTTCCAAGACATGATATCACTAGGGAATTTACACCATCTCTTAGAGAAACTCTCTCTGTCACAGCAACTCTGTGAGGTTTATTAGATGCTTCCTCATCATCAAGCTCGCGTTCGGGTCCTTCAGTTCGTGTTCTCATAACTTCCTTTGGGTTCGCACATCTCCCTTACAAGTTTGTTCTCTTGTCCCCCTCTCATCTCTTGTTGTCTCTGTATATATCTTTCCTTCCCTCCTCTGGAAGGTTTTTGACCTGTCATGTTCCTTCTGTCAGAAGGAAGCTCAGGTCTGCAGGTCTCAGTGGTACTTCGAGTTGACATCCTACAGCTAGACCATGCTTCCATTCATGGGGGTGGTTGATGATTCGACTACTGGTCCTTTCTTTATTAACTGATTTCTTTCCTCTAGAGGTATCCTGGCTCGTACTTCAAGGCTTCACCCCCCAACAGTTAGTTATGGGCAGTTTAACAATAATACATTTACATTGTCCACATGCCTTAGCATGGTAATCCTATTTTATGATTAATTACAAGCTGGGGGAAACAGGGGTGTTACAATTCTCTCCCCTTTAAAGGAACATCGTCCTCAGTGTTCTTTCCCAAAAACACCTATCATGCATTTCTCATTCAGTTGTTTCATAAATCTTGATCCTATTTCATCGATCAGGTCCTTTTTTAGACCTTTAATATTGGTCACCTTATTTCAATAATTCTTGGACAAAAAACACGTTAATCATAGTCTTATGCGAAAACATTGCATAAAATTTCTAGGAAAATTTCATAATCTTAGCACAATAATTATCTGCGCAGTTTGTGGATTTGTATCCACCTGGTTGTTTTGTTATCCAGGCTCATTGTTTTTCCTTGACATACCCATTGGGTGCATGATTCCCATCAATATTTTACAAGAACTATCAAGGTTTCATCTTCCTTGCGGTCACTCACCCTCTAGACCCAAGCTCAGGCATCCCCTTCTCTGCTATACAGTCTCTCGAGAGATCCATCTTGCCTTGCCAAGGTTCTCTCGCACAGGAAGAAGTACCCATCATGTGCATGATCCCAATAGTTTACAAGAACTATCATTGTATCCTCTTCCTTGCGGTCACTCACCCTCCAGGCCTAGGCTTAGGCATCCCCTTCTCTGTTATACAGTCCATCAGGTGATCCATCTTGCCTTGCCAAGGTTTTCTCACACAGAAAAAATTCCAGAGACTCTATTGAGTCTTACAGTCGAGGCATCCCTCAGACTTTCTCTTCCGAGGTGTCCCTCCGACTTGTGTTACCTCAACACAACATATTCTAGGTGATCATGGCTTACCATGGGGTTCTCATGGCTCAACAATAGCCATTTTTCTTACTTTTACAGCTAGACAACCTTTCGACTTAGCTAAAGTTAGGGACAAAGGTTACTCTCCTTCTCCCGGTACCGTAATAGATAGGGACAAAGGTTAATCTCCTTCTCCTGGTACCTTAATAGATAGGGATGAAGGTTACTCTCCTTCTCCCGGTACCAAGGTTACTCTCCTTCTCCCGGTACCGTAATAGATAGGGATGAAGGTTACTCTCCTTCTCCCGGTACCTTAATAGATAGGGATGAAGGTTACTCTCCTTCTTCCAGTACCATAATAGATAGGGATGAAGGTTATTCTCCTTCTCTCGGTACCGTAATAGATAGGGATGAAGGTTACTCTCCGTCTCCCGGTAGCGTAATAGATAGGGACGAAGGTTACTCTCCTCCCGAGTCAGTCTCTATTTCATGCGATCGGATTATACTCTTTCTCATAGTTCTCCCTCGAACCTGAGAGCTCAGTTTCTCATCTCTGCACTTCTTCGCAGATTCTTTCCCTTTCACCTGTATCACAGGTATACAAAAATTCATGAGACATCATAAATTTTTAAATTCGAAATTGTATTGTAAATCTGTTACCTAGAGATTTCCAATTCCACATTTTACTTCCATATTTGTTCCGAACAGGTACTAGATTCATAATTATGGGACTTTCCTTCCCATAGTGGTTTGGCTCAGCAGGAAATTGGTCTTCCTTATGGGCTTACAACACTGCCATATCCAATAACCCTTTGCTTCCTTCACTTTCAACATTCCTTGCAATTTGGCTCATTAGGCAATTGTCCTTTCTTATGGGCTTACAATACCACCATATCCAAGACCCTTTTTCTCTCTGCAATTCATTCTTTACACAGCCAAACAAACTGTTAGCCTCTCATGCATCCATG